>SEYY01022537.1:55000-62500 GCA_009176605.1 Armadillidium nasatum
TAAGTCTTGGGTGCATAATAACGCTAGCATCAAAGAAGAAATTTTCTCAGAAAAGAAATGTTTGAAAAGAATTCTGAAAAATAAAACATTTTTTAACTAAAAAAGACAGAATATGATGTAATGAGATGTTGAGTTCAAGAAAACATCATAAAGTGGTATAATAAATATGACGAGCAAAGGAATATAAACCAGATAAGACTGAAAGGAAAAAAAATACATTAAAAAAAGAAAGAAGAACAATCTTTAGAATATAGAAAAGATTATCACACTAAGAAGAATAAGTAAGCTGTATAGAGAAGGTTGAAAGGGTTAATAGAGGTCGATAGGGTGACAGAGATGAAAATGAAAGAGGACTTTCATGAACTAAGCAGGTTTTAAGTAAGTAAGAGATAGGTGTGTCTGTAATATATATATATATATATATATATATATATATATATATATATATATATATATATATATATATATATATATATATATATATATATATATATATATATATATATATATATATATATATAGGTACCGGATATCCGCATCCGCATCCGCATATCAGCGGATATAAAAAATTATATTATTACTTCTCTGGCAAGAGTAAAATATAGATTGCTTTGCACACAAAATTCAGATAGTAGTTCAAAAATTAATTTATGAGTAAAAATGTGTATCGATTTAATAACCAAATGTAGGTTAATTGCTACGCATTTCAATCACTCCGTTGTAGCCCAAAATGAGCTGAAGAAAATACAAACAAGATTAAATGTTCGTCCACTTTCTGTCATGCAAGATATTCAAACACGCTGGAATAGTAGTTTGCATATGCTTGAGAGGATGAGCGAAATTAATGAGGCCATTTGCCTTTATGCTTCAAGCAGCACAAAAATAAAGCCTCTAACAGCTGACGAAAATGACATTTTAAATAATTGTATTATATCCTTAAGCCTTTAGAAGAATTAACAAACTATAAATTCAGCTGAATCATGTTTTGTCAGATGTGATACCACTTGTTTCAACTTTGAAAGTTGTGTTAACAAATGTTATTAAGTCTAAGGGAGTTTCAAGGATGACTGAAACATTAATGAAGGAGATGAACGACAGATTTGAAAACCTGGAAAATGATGATGCTTATACAATTGCAACCTTTTTAGATCCTAGGTACAAAAAAAATTTTTTAAACCACTTGTTTCTCAGAATGTTAAAATCAAATTAGGATGCTTATGCGATGAGATGATAGAAACAGCTAAAATAACGCCTTTCAAGAAAAAGCAAAAGCTCTCAGATACAAAAGAAACAAAATCTGTTTAGCTTAAGCATTGCTAAATCAATGAAATATCTTCTAGCTTCCAGTAGCGATGAAGAATCACAGTCAGAAGTGTCAAAGGATACAATATCGATTATTGAAAATTATCTGAAACTCCCACGTTTGGAGGCAGATAAAGACCAACTGGTTTGGTGAGAGATAATTGCAAAAGTTTCCCTTTTCTTGCTGAGCTGGCAAGGACTTATTTAGCATGTCCTTCAACTAGTGTTGCTAGTGAGCGTCTTTTCAGTGGAGCAGGCCTCATTTACGACGAAAAGCGAACCAAACTTTCACCTGAAAGAGCCCAAAAGCTTTTATTTCTAAAAAATAACTTACCAATTATTAACTTCAAATGGAATATGTGAAACTGTGAAGTGTGAAGGTAATACTGAATTACTGGCTATATATATATATATATATATATATATATATATATATATATATATATATATATATATATATATATATATATATATATATATATATATATATATATATATATATATATATATATATATATATACCTTTTCCAAATGGGTGGAGGTTGGGGAAAGAGGTTGTGGGGTGTTCAAGAGTTGGGTCCCCGTCCCACACCCTGGTAACATAGATTCTGGATATTATATTTAAAATTCCAAGAATCTATGGCAAAAACTCTTAAAAAATTAAACTATCCGCATCCGCATCCGCATCTGCGGATATCCGCAATTGAATATCCGCAACCGCATCCGCATCCGCGGATAGTAAAAAATTACTATCCGGTCCACCTCTAATATATATATATATATATATATATATATTATATATATATATATATATATATATATAATATATATATATATATATATATATATATATATATATATATATATTATATATATATATATATATATATATATATGTAATATATTATATATATATATATATATATATATATATATATATAATATTTTGGATATGAATATATATATATATATATATATATATATAGTATATATATATATATATATATTAATCTCTTCTATATCTCTGAAATTCTCAGATGTTCATGCGGATGTTTACATTTGATCAGATGCTTGGGCTTCTGAAATTTGAAAGGGAGTATGCTTCTGAACCGCAAGCCTCAATACTGTACTTTCTTGTCCAACCTATTCCGAAGAATTCTAATCCTTCTAACTTCGCCCTATAGCTCTCACTTTTTTCTGTCTAAGATCTTTGAAACCCTTCTCAACTCTCATTCTTAGATTATTGAATCTCACTCTTCTTTCTGATCATCAGTATGGCTTTCGTCTACTGGTGATATACTTTCCTAACATCTATGTCTTCTGCCCTTAGGGACCATGGGAAACTTGTGTGGTGGCGCTTGACGTATCTAAGGCATTTGACCGGGAATACAATACGTCAATGTTTTCCAATCTCCCCTCCTTTGGGTTTCCTCCTTCTCTTTGCTTACTTGTGTCTAGCTTTCTTTCTAATCTTTCCATTTTGACTGTTGTTGATAAAGCGACTTCTTCAATTTCTGTCAAAAGTGGTGATTCTCAGGGTTCTGTCTTGTCTGCTACTCTATTTCTACTTTTCATTAATGATCTTCTCAGCTACTCATCTAACTATGTCCATCCATATGCCGATGACTCGACACTCCATTCTACTACTCATTTCAAACCTACTCCCTCTTTTGTACCTAGAGTTGCCTCTCGTCTTCATCTTTCCGATTCCATTCTTGCAGATCCGGATAGAATTTCCCAGTGGGGTCGTTTCAACATTTCGAAATTCAACTGTTTAAAAACTCAACTTCTAGAAATCTCTCTCTCAAAGACACCTCCTAACTTTTTTAGTTTTTTTCGATGGTTCTCCAATCTCTCCTGTTGACATTAGGGATATCTTTGTCCTTCACATAAACAAAAAAATGTCTTGGAAATCTCATATCACAATAGTTGCTAGGTCGGCCTCAAAGAAGCTGTGATTTCTGTTTAGGTTGCTAAGTTTTTTTAATTTTTCGCAGTTACTCCACCTATACAAAGATCTCATCCACCCTTGTTTGGAGTACTGTTCTCATATTTTGGTGGCTCATGTTTCAACCTTCTTTTGGATAGAGTTAAGTCAAAGGCTAAAAGACATATAAACTGTTTCGCTCTTTCTAATTCACTGGACCCTTTATTTTTGCGACGTGACGTTGGTGCCTTGTCTATTCTCTATTGGTAATATAGGGGCAATGCTCCTGGGAACTGTACACTCATATAAATGAGGCCTCGTAGCACAAGGGGTGCATTGTATTAAAATAAAGTTTATGTGCACATAGGCAACTCCAAGCTTGTCTGCTGTGATGCCTCCTTCTTTTCAGCTACCTAAGTTTTGTGGAATCCTCTCCCATCTTCTGAGTTTACTGCAGAATTTAATTTCAATTACCTTAAAGCCCACGTCTGTGCTCACCAACCACATTTGCGTTAGGTAGGACTTGAAGGGTTTTACTTGTTCTTTTATTGATCATTGATCTAACACTCCCTCCTTGAATAGGGCTCTGCCCGTGAGCACTGGTGATGTGTAATATATATATATATATATATATATATATATATATATATATATATATATATATATATATATATATATATATATATATATATATATATATATATATACCTTTTGATAGAATGTTATTTTTTAACGAATTATTTGACAAGAAACTTTATCACATATTCACATCTTAATAAAAAAGGTTTGCATTAGCGATACCAAATTGATTTTAACTTCAGATTTCAATGCTACAATAAGTTATTCAACAAAAACCATTTAATCATATATATATATATATATATATATATATATATATATATATATATATATATATATATATATATATATATATATATATATATATATATATATATATATATATATATATATATATATATATATATATATATATATATATATATATATATATATATATATATATATATATATATATATATAAACGTGAGCTCATTCAGCCTGTGCCAAAGAAGGGGGACCCCTCTCAACTCTCTCACTATTGTCCTATTTTTTTAGCCTATTTTTTTTTGTCTTTAGTTTTTGAATCTATCCTTAACAGGAAGATTTGGATTCATCTCAATTCTTCTAATCTTATCTCTGATCGCAGTATCGCTTTTGTAAGAAAAGCTCTACTGGTAATCTTTATTCCCTACTTTCTGACTCTTGGTCCTCCGCTCTTCGGGGTTTCGGAGAGTCTGTTACTGTGTCGCTAGACATACTGAAAGCATTCGATAGAGTCTGGCACAAAGCTTTGATTTCTAATCTTTCCTCTTTCGGAATCTATATTCCTGTCCGTGACCTTCTTTGTGATTTCCTTTCCGGTCATTCAATAGCAGCTGTTGTAGACTGCCACCATTCTCCCTTTAAATTTATAAGTGGTGTTCCTAAAGGATCTGTCCTATTCCCAACTCTTTTCCTAATTTTGATCATTGACCTCTCTATTGCTTCGTCTCCTATCCACTCCTATGCCGATGACTCCACCCTTCATTACTCCTTTCCTTTTGAAAGGAGTTATATATATATATATATATATATATATATATATATATATATATATATATATATATATATATATATATATATATATATATATATATATATATATATATATATATATATATATATATATATATATTAAAACAACAGTTAATTGATGCAAGAAGGATGTCCTTGGAACAACTGATCTCTGATATTTCTTGTATTTCAAATTGGGGCAAAGAAAACATGGTGGCTTTCAATGACTCAAAAAACTCAATTCCTGCATCTTTCTACTAGTCCCAACCTTCCACACAACTATGACATCTTCTTCGAAAACACTCAACTCAAACCTTCAACTGTCCTTAATCTTCTCGGTGTTCTTTTTCTCGTGATCTTTCTTGGAAAGATCACATTACTTCTCTTTTTAAAAAAGCTTCTAAGAGGTTGGGAGTTCTGAGTCGCCTTCGTGATTTTTTTACGCCACTCCAGTTGCTTGCTCTTTATAGGGGTGTTGTTCGTCCCTGTATGGAGTACGCCTCACACATTTGTGGTGGTTCCTCACATACAGTTCTTCTCGAAAAGGTGGAGTCTAGGGCTTTTCGTCTCATCAATTCTCCTGCTCTTACTAACTCTCTCCAATCTCTTTCTTCCCGTCGGGTTCTTTTGCCACTCTCTATATGCTATCGCTATTATAACGGGCATTGCTCTTCTGAACTCTCACGTCGCATACCTCCTCCATTGAGAAGGGCTCGTGCAACACGACTTTCCTTCACAGTCTCATCCGTTCTCAGTCCAACTCTCCGACCCCAGACTGAACCACTATTCCCAATCTTACATGTACTCTACTGGTAAAGTCTGGAATACACTCTCTGTTTTTCCAACTTCCATTAACTTGCACACTTTTAAACGCCGTTTATATGGCTGGTCACGTCAGCCATTTTAGCGACCGGATTTCTGACTATTCCCCAACACTGGTGGGAAGTTGGTAGGCCATGGCTTTTGCCTACCAGAGGAAATATATATATATATATATATATATATATATATATATATATATATATATATATATATATATATATATATATATATATATATAATATATTATATATATATATATATATATATATATATATATATATATATATATATATATATATATATATATATATATATATATATATATATATATATATATATATATATATATATATATATATATATATATATATATATATATATATATATATATATATATATATATATATATATATATATATATATATATATATATAATATATATATATATATATATATATATATATATATATATATATATATATATATATATATATATATATATATATATATATATATATATATATATATATATATATATATATATATATATATATATATATATATATATATATATATATATATATATATATATATATATATATATATATATATATATATATATATATATATATATATATATATATATATATATATATATATATACTGTATGTTTGTATGAAAGTACACACATAAATATGTGCATGTATGGATTATATGAGTGCATACACACTTAAATATGTGTATGTATAGATCATATTTGTTTTATATATGAAAAATGCAGTAAAAAAAGGCGAATATTTATGAATTTTTTATGTTTTTAAATCTCGCTTTAGCTCAAAACGATTTTAAATTTATATATTCGTATTAGGGTTTTATACTTTAAATACAATATGGCTAATATATATATATATATATATATATATATATATATATATATATATATATATATATATATATATATATATATATATAATATATATATATATATATATATATATATATATATATATATATATATATATATATATATATATATATATATATATATATATATATATATATATATATATATATATATATATATATATATATAATATGATATATATGTACCGATACAGTAAAGAGGCCGATACCGATACGATACTCTATATTTTTATGATACCGATACCGATACTTTAATTATTATAAGAAATACACCGTAATAAGATAAAAAATTTGTGTACTGCTAGGCAACTGAGGGTTGCATTCCCTTTACAACCAATACTTAGTAATGTATTTCATATTTGGTTGTGCCCAAGTATATTTTATAAATTAAAATATTATCTTTTAGGAATAATAAATGCAAATATAATACTAATAACTTTTTTATGTTTGTGTTTATTTAAAAAATTTTCCATTTCCATTTTCCAGTAAGTATTAACAAAGTTTAGCTACTCGCTTTTATGTTTTAACATGATTACAATTTACAAGAAGATTCTTTAACTAGCTACAATATAAAGAATAAAAATAATGAAAGAAGAGACCTCAATTAATCAGCAGAAAAGACAAAATATAAAAAAACGCTATTATTCAAACATGACATAATATACTCCTTTAAGGTAAAGACATCACTTAGTAGTTGAATTCAAAATATCGGAGTATCGGCCAAGTATCAGCAATATTAACAAATACCGATACCGATACCCAAGAAAATGGTCGATATTGCCGATACCGATACCGATACTATCGGTACATCTCTAATATATATATATATATATATTATATATATATATATATATATATATATATATATATATATATATATATATATATATATATATAATATATATAATATA
>SEYY01022537.1:67500-72500 GCA_009176605.1 Armadillidium nasatum
TAGAGAGAGATTGCTTAATTCAATGTTGCAAATTGGAAACTTATCATTCTACAAATATTAGAAGAGAGACTGAACGACATGCAGAATTGAAAATTCATATATTAAAAATAACTGTTGGTTTTATGTTGGAAATTATTACCTCCTCATTTCATTATTGTTTGAATATGATCGTATGTTCTGACTTTAAAATGTAATTTTATGCATATTAAAGTCCCAAAAATAATAATGAAAGTGATAAACTTGAATGTAAAATCAATATATACATATATATATATATATATATATATATATATATAATAATATATATTATATATATATATATATATATATAATATTATATTATATATATATATATATATATAGAGAGAGAGAGAGAGAGGAGAGAGAGAGAGAGAGAGAGAGAAATAAGTGACATCAAGACTTGTCCCATGAACTATAAGAATTCTATAGAGATGTATATATTAAGCATTATATTTTTGCCTCATGAGTAAATTTACTCATTATTCTCTTCCTAACAACAGATAAAGACCTGTCCCAAAGAAACCCCAAGATCAAGAGAAAAAAATTAGCATTCAATAGTACATATAATTTAAAATTTCTCAAAATCAAGTATGATCGTCTGATCCACATCGCGCTCTTGAAATTTACCGATTAGATTAGGACAAATTGAATTTTATACCCCTCCCCGAAATAGAAAAACATTACATTACAATACAATACAGTACAGTATAATGAAAACAGTATAATAGATTAACCTTAAACTGCACTTCCACAGCATACATCGTAGTACGCACTCTTACCTGTAACAGGTAAGAATATTTTTCAATGAGTCCAAATTCAAGTTCTTAGAATTATCTCCGGATCCTTCAAAATTTCACCTACACAAAGTCACAAGACGAATGCAAAGTTTCGTAAAGTTGTACTCCCAAAATAATTAATAAAAAGAAATAATATAAATATTAATAATTAATTGAATATTCGTACTCTGACAGCTAAGTACTATTGAGATTTCAACATGAACCTTGCTTTCACGGAGTTCGAAAGTCGTGCCTTTCCAATCGTTGAAACGAATTAATTTCTTTTTTTTTATTTATATATGATTTATCAATTTAAATTTAGCAATTTGTTTATTTATATTTAATATTAATTTTTAATAATTGTTATTTTAATATATTGAAGTCAGAGAAATAATAAAGAATTATAAATAAATCGTACGTTATTGATAAAATTTTCTACCTTGGGAAGGGAAAGTTTTAACAGAATATTCTTTAAATATTCTTTGGTTCTATGACAAACGGAAATCATTTATCTCTTTATTATAAATTTGTCTAATTCTGATAAATAAACTATTTCTATTAATAAAATCCTTTACATTTTAATATAAAAATGTTTAAGTACGATCGTAGAGGGATATTGACTCCTCCTATTTCATATAAATTTCTTTAATGGTATCGAGAGTAGCCCGTTTTGGCTTAGGTTGCCAAATTTTTTGAAAAGTAGCTAAATCTGGCACAGCCGAAAGCGTTATCCTTACCAGCGCTTTCGGCTGGTGCCAGATTTAGCTACTTTTCAAAAAATCTGGCAACCTGTCCCTAACGGTCTTTTCTGCATTTGCGTGCAATCCTGCATTCTCAGAGACCTTCCTGACATTTTCTTTGTCGGTTCACGGACCCCTGGACCCCCGGATTCGAGCCAAATTCAGCAGGACTGAACCGCAAAGAAAATGGTCAGGAAAAGAGAGTGAGGTGAACGCAGCGATTTTGCAAACTCAGGCAACTTCCTGAAACCATTTTTGGGGGTTCACGGGGCCCCTGCGGGGGCCCCTTCCCTTGACTTGAGCCAATTTCAAAGGGTTGAACCCCCTAAAATGGTGTCAGGAAAGAGCGTGAGGTCAATTTGAGCGAAGTGATTTGCATTGCAAATCAAAATCCCGTTTTGGCTTAGGTTGCCAAATTTTTTGAAAAGTAGCTAATTCTGGCACCAGCCGAAAGCGCTATCCTTACTACTATCGAGTCACTTTTTTTGATATTGTCACTATTTTTAATTTCAATTTTCTTATAAATATTTCATAGACGATTTTATCAACTCATATTTGGGAAATAGGAACCAAAATGAATAAGGTTTCTTTTAAAGAAAGTATAAGTTTGAAACTTAGCTAATAAAATTAATATTAGCTATTTTGTGCAAGTGAAATCAAAATATATTTAACAAGCACTTTAAAACTTTAATGTTCTGAAAAAAGAAGAATTGAGGTGAAATTTTCTCAATTTAAATATAGAAATATATATTTGAATGATTTAACATCTAATATTAATCATTGTTGGAGTAATTAATATTTTTTAAAGTCTTCAACCTGAAATACACAGTTGACATTTTATAGAAGGGAGAGTCAGAGACAAAAGCTTACGGTTAACGTGTTTGGTATAAAACCGAAATTTGAAGGCGGGGCGGGGCCTTCTCTCTTCCAAATAGTTGACCCAGTTTTAGCAGCTGATTTGAAGATTTGAACAGCTGGGGTCTGGCCATTTAAATAAATTAACTTATGGCTTATAATTAATTTAATATGTAAGAGATGAGTATCTAAATAATTATTAATGATATAGTTAATATATCTCTTATATAATACTAATTTGAAAGTGAGCAGTATATAAAAGTCTATATATTATATATATATATATATATATATATATATATATATATATATATATATATATAATATATATATATTATATATATATATATATATATATATATATATTATATATATATATATATATATATATATATATATATATTATATATATATATATATATATATATATATAATATATATATATATATATATATATATATAATATATATATATATATATATATATATAATATATATATATATATATATATATATATATATAATATATATATATATATATATATATATATATATATATATATATATATATTATTTATATATTATATAATATATATATTAACCTAACCTGACAATAATAACAGTGATATTCATGATTAAAGTGAAATGTCATTTAATTGAAAATATACTCTAATAATATTGGTAATAGTTAAAAAGTCCAGTTATATATAAGGACAATTTCTTTTAATATATTACCAAAGTTATTAACTTAATTAGGAGTTAAAACAGTGTGTAAGTTTGATTTGGAGATGGTAAGAAATATTTACTATTTATTTTCTTCCAATAATTAATAATTACTTACTCACCTTAATCCTATTTAAACAGAAATTTCCTTTTAAGGAAATTTAACCCTAAAGGTTTATTTGATCTTTCATAAATATTGAAGTCAATATTCTATTAATTTTAAATATTGACTCTTTTTAACAATATTTTCCTTTATTATCTTTTTATTAATTTATTGTATTTTAATGATTTATTTATTTGGGGACAAACAGGTTAAATAATATTTATTTCCTTTTTTATGATTTTATCATTTTATTTATTATTTTTCATTTTGATAATTTTATAAGATCGGATACTGCCCAATTTTATTTTCCTTTATTGTGAGCTTCTTATCAAATTTTCACGGAGGTGGCAGTTTTTTGTACCCCAAGGTTTTCAGTTATAGGCAGTACCACTCATTTAGTAAGACAATTCAAATATTCATCAAGACACATCTTCTCAATAGGATTCCACAATTTGTTCTGAGGAAAATTAATTTGACAATAAACAAAACTTAAGTTGTTAGAAGCTAAGTGAAAATTAAAACTTGACTTTATTTCCTATTTTCTTTACCTCGGATCATCAGCAAATATGTTTTCTAATTCCTTAATATTATTGTTATTATTATTATTTATTTAATTAAATTTTTTATTGGTTTTAAAAGAAAGGTGGGAATTTGGTGTTTGTATCACAATTGCTACATTGAATACGGATGAAGGAAGTAAAAGTATATTTACTCTTTGGTAAGTTGTTTCATTTTGTGCTCTACTGTAAAAGGAAATTTTGATGAGCAACAAGCCTACTTGATTATAACATTTCTAAAATTTCCCCCACGCAAAATTTCTTCTTTTACATACCCCACTGGAATGATAAGTAGGCAAATCTATCATTAAACGACATATCTAATCATACTATGCCAAATCACCTTATCATATCTTCGTCACCGCAAATTATGAACACAGCATTCATCCTCTGCAACTGGAAGAACAAATATTTAAAGAAACATTCCACCAATCTCGTAACAAAATTCCTTGGTATAGCATATTTCCAGTACACTTAAAATACAATTATAATTAAGCACAATCCTTCCAGGCATAGCAGTAAAGAAACAACAATGAGATTATCTTGATCGCGGTCCAGATTCTATCAAAATTCTCAGGCACAGAAAATGCTCAAGTTACCTGAGATGCAAACAAGATACAGGCTTAGAAGAAACCCTCAGCACTCGCAGTAATTCACACACACTCACCTACACACACATTATGTGTGCATGTATGTAGAAACTATTATCACCACTAAAATTACAATACTTTAATATTGTACATGTACATAAGCACGGTTTATCTTATTGTTCTATTGCATTTTATGTATATAAATTATTTTTTAATAAATTTTAATTAAATGTGGAACGGAAGTCTAATATAATCGGTTAGGTATAAATTGTTTCTTAGTTTATTATACACGAAGAATAATATAATTAGGGAATAGAAAATTTATTTTGCAAAAAAAAAAAAAAAAAAAAAAAAAAAAAAAAAAAAAAACTATCGAAGTTTCTCATTTTTTTTTTGTTTTGTAAATGAGGTATTTTAACTCTTGATAAAATATATGTCAATTATTATTTGGTTATGAGAGTAAATGCGAGAAAAATGTTTCAATGAGCGACTTTAGTACATAGAGACACGACACTGAAAAGGAATGTTAAAACGCGAGCAAATTGTTTTCTAGTTTAGAAATATCATTGGTAGCTTGAACTCTTCCCCAAAGAAGTATCTGAAATGTGGTTGATGTTTCAAATAAATTTGGATTTG
>SEYY01022537.1:85000-91130 GCA_009176605.1 Armadillidium nasatum
AAGAAAAAAAAGACTGTGCTTCAGAACTAGCTATTGAATCTGTGGTTTCTGGTGAAAATGAGTGGATAGATTAAAAACTTGTAATTTCATAAGTAGAAAAATAATATTATTCTTGACGTTATTAAATTTATGCAATAATAATTAATAATTATTACATTATGTAATAATTATTAATACCTTATTTTTTGGTAATTTTTTCCAAAGTTGAAATAAATATTTGTCCTGCTACATTTAATTTATAGCACATTTAATATATTTTGTTCACTGGTAGTATTTTCTGTTGGCAATTGTCAGAAAAAAAGTGACCAAGTTACATTATATACAAAATGATTCGGTGACCAAATCAGAAGTCTACGTTTTGGACGCGAGGAAAAATTTTGTTTTTGGCTTGTCGACGATATGACCTGTCGACGATTTTTCTTGTCTACAATTTGTTGTAATCCCCTTTCAAAATTCCTCACCTTATAAACAGAAATGTTGTTAAACATTAAAAAATGAAACCATCAACAAAGAAAAAATGTTACACTATGAAGGAAATATTAAATCCTGATTTTTCGCACTAGTTAGAACTTTAAATTATAATTTCCCACAAACAAGGTTTTTTTAACTTGGTCAAATTTTCCAGTACACCCACGATATATATATATATATATATATATATATATATATATATATATATATATATATATATATATATATATATATATATATATATATATATATATATATATATATATATATATATATATATATATATATATATATATATATATGTAATATTCTCGCTTCTGGAAAATTGAAAAGTAGAATGAAATAAAAAGATTGTACTAGATGTAACATTCAAGGGAGACGTTTTAACTCTTCCTTACATCAACATCATTTCTGAAGAAGAATGAAAATAAAAATAAGAACAAAAATAAAAATAAATATTTAAAAAAAATAAAAATAAAAATAAGTAATTTCAATGTAATTTCAGAAAGATAAATTTTTTTTTTTTGATAAAAGTCTTTAGAATTTAGTTTCTACAAATGATAAAATCATGAATTCAGAAGTTTGAAGGTTTAAGAATTTTAGCTGAAGAAAAAAAAATTTTTTGAATGTACATCTTCATGACAGAATATCACTTCGGTCATATGACCTACACATTGCGAGTATATATATATATATATATATATATATATATATAATATTATTATATATATATATATTATATATATATATATATATATATATATATATATATATATATATATATATATATATTATGAAAATTAGGGAATGTCTTCCCAAATCCTCACAAGCGGCAGTGCAAAATTGAAATGTTCATTTATATCGTACACCGCGAAATATAAATAATATTAATAATAATAATAATAATAATAATAATAATAATAATAATAATAATAATAATAATAATAATAATAATAACGATAATAAATACTAATAGTAATAGTCTCAAAATGGCCGTACACCTCGAAGGAACTTGAAACAGAAAACTGAACTTGACGTTTAAGTTTCAGTAACTGTATTTGATGTTTTAAATAGTTGGAGAAAATTTCCTTCTCCGTCACAGTTCGAAGAATGTTCCCTCGTACGTGTACGTCCAAGCTTTTATAATAATTGAGAGACGATATGAAATGATGTTAAGGTAACCTTTTAGTTACTGACGAATTTGATCTTGTGTTTTCCTTAGAGGGAGACAAATTGCGTCTCGATCTTTGGAAGCTAAGCTATTCGCTTTTATAACAACAAGATGAAATATGATTTTTCACAAGAACACAGAATTAACCGAAATATAAATTTTATCGTATGGGAGAGAATATGTTTATTCTTTCGATTTTGCATAAGAAGTCTATTCTTCAGAATTTGAATAAGAAGTGTGTACTTGCTTTTTCTCTCTTTGATGAAAATGAGCTTTTTGCTCTAGCGGTCAAAATTAGAATTATTCCTCCGAGGTGGCCAAATTGAGACTAATAAATTTAGCGATAAAATAGATAAATACTGATACAGTTTTTATATCCTCCCCGGCCAGGATGACGCCTGACCTTTAGACAGGAAGGCGTCATTGAATTGAGAATTTATTCCGAATCCTCAGTGGTATCAGGATCTAACAAGCGACGCTTGGATGCTTCGGGAGCTTTACGAAGGGGACGAACATAACTAACACTCTTATGAGAAGAGGATAACGGTGTGACCTTGGGAATTTCACTAGAAACATTATCTGATGAGGTAGAACTTGCCCCAGACCCTCTTGTGAGTCAAAGATAATTCTAATGGGTATAGGTGTTTAATAGAGTACAGATTTTGTTGTCCTCCGGGTGTTCTAACAAACACCTGTCTCACTTTATTATCATCACCATATAGAAGCTGTGTGACAATACCCATCTGCCAAAATGGTCGGTCTTTGACAGGACTTTTGATAAGTACTACGTCATTGACTTTTACAAGATTTTCCCATTTGGCCTTGATAAAGATCCCGACTGGTTTCTCTGAGACCAACCAAGTACTCGTTATACCAACGAGTCCTGAACTCCTCAGATATTTCGGAGGAACCCTTAAGAGAATGAATTAATTGTTCTTGAGCTGAAGAGGCAGAGTTCTAGAACTGATTGTCAGAATCGGTTCCTGGCAACACCAAAGCCCGTTCTTGCTTGAGGTTTCAGAAAACAATTAGGTGTAAGAGGTATGATATCATTATCTGACGAAGTGTATGTGAGAGGTCTGGAGTTTATAGCGTCTGTTATGTCAGAAAGAATAGTAATGAAACTAAAATACTCCAAAGAGGAACGTCCAACTGTCTTATGAAGACAGTCTTTCACAACCCTTATCATACGTTCCCACATACTTCCTACCCAAGGACTATATAAATGTATTTGTTGGTGCTTAATTTGATTATGACGGAGTAACTCGCCACCATTCTCAGAAACCACAAATGACTCTATGGCATCTGCTCCCTGAGTGAAGGACTTAGCGTTATCGCTATAAAGGACATCAGGGACACCAAATTTGTTAACAAACCTTTGAAAGGATTGCACGAACGATTTTGAAGACATATCTGGAAGAAGATCCAGATATATGGCTCGAATGTTGAGGCAAGTGAAGATTAAAACATACATCTTCTGAGCCTGACTAGCACCCTTAACTCTGACCCACCAATGTTTGGTAAAGTCGACTCCTAGGTGCTTGAAAGGACGGAAAAGTTCAACCTGTGCCTTGGTGAAATTCGTGAAACGAGGGTATCTAAATGAAAAGGAATTGAACTTTTTACAGACTATGCAATCTGCAAGGACTTTCTTGATTGTTGCACGAGCAGATGTTATCCAAAAACCTCGCAATCTCAGATGGGTGAGTGTTGCTTGTATGCCTAGATGCTTACATCTAAAATGAGCATCTTTAACTAATAAAATAGTCAAATGATGACTCTTTCCTAATAAGATAGGATTAAGAACTTCATATTGGTAGTAGTTCGATCTCGAAATACGTCCTTTACTTCTGATGAGACCAAAGTCATCCAAGAAGCAGATTCAAACGATTAACCAAATCTGGAGGTCGTGCAGTTGAAGAAGGGTTGAGTTTGATCTCCTGCAGAAAATCCAGTTCTTTGGAAAAGGACTCTTGCTGCATGATCCTGAGACAATAAAGTCGAGCTCTAGAGTCACAGTCCATGTCCACCTTTTTCGCAGCTTTAGATCGAAATCGGAAAAGAGAGAGCACAAACTCGATGGAGAGAAATGAGACTGGAGAACCTCTCGAAATTAAGAACAGGCGGGTCTTTAACTAACTGAACTATAGGTGAAAATAGGAGAGGCTGTATTAGCATTCTTCCCTGTCCAACCTCATAACTTGGCCAATATGAAGAATCATGAACCAACCATTCTGGTCCTCGAGACCAAAATGATAACTTTTTCTTAAACTCTGAGGACGACAAACCTCTAGTGAGCAGGTCCGCCGGATTGTCCTTAGAACAGACATACCTGAATTCAGGAGTCAGATGATGATCCTCTTTTAAGGATAATATCATTCGTTGAAATATCCTGTATCCGATTCCTGACAAAAATTTGTTTAGACTTTTGACCTTTGTTCGAGATCCATGCTAAGGAAATTTGTGAATTTGAGAATAAGAAGAGATGGCGAAATTTAGTTCCCCTAAAACTCGTTAAAAGTGAGGAATGCATTTCATTGACCATGAAAATAGATAAGAGCTCGAGACACGGCAATGTTTTTCCTTTAGCAGGAGACACCTTACCCTTTGACCACAAAATAGAAGGGACCACTTTCGCTCGACGTGATGTGATAAGCTTGTGAACTGACATCACAAAAGACATTGATGGAAAGATTGGAGTCAGATGACTCGAAACAAGAACGAGGAAAGGATACCTCTCTCAAGAAAATTAAGTCAAGACGAAGTCTCTCTCCACGAGTTTTTCAACTCATCATCAATCCCATCTTCCCACCCCATCTCTATTTCCCAAGTTTTCCTCATAAGAAGACGACCTCTGATGGTAACTGGAAGAAAGAGAGAGAGGGGATCAAAAACCTTAGAGATCTCAGAAAGAAGCTCTCGCTTGGTGGAGACAAGATTGAGAGAGAAATCACTGATCTTAATGTAGTATTAATTATTATCTTAATGTATTATTACATCTTACAATGTAGTATTGTACAGATAGCCCAGAACTCTCCCTCTCTTCTTCACTTTGATGAGAAGACAATTTATCATTGTTTTCAAAAATGTCTCTGAGCTTTCCCGACTATTGGAACTCCACGAACGCAGATCAAAACCACCTTCACTCATTCTGGAGGTGGCAAGAAGAAAATATGTCTTTCAAAACGTCCAAAACGAATGTGTGAATATAAGGTTGTCAACATAGAGGTTGTTTTGAAGGATGGAAGTGCAAAGATCATCAGGATATTTTTGGGCATGGTGCCGAATGACAGCTCCTAATAAGTATGGGCTTACTGCCAATCCAAATATGATTGTGGCATAGAGATAAGTGAGTAGGCGCACTTCCTCTTCCCAGAAGAAGCAAAATTTGTTGCTATCGAATTCAATCTTCAGTCAAATCTGAAGAAACGCTTTCGATATATCGGCAAGAACGACGTATTTGTTAGTTCGAAAAGAAAGAAGGAGCTTGAAAAGTGAGGAAAGGAGTTCAACCTCAGGATAAGATTGCTGGTTCAAGGAAGGACTGTTTCCAACCCGAAGACTACAGTTAAAAACCTGACGGGTCTTCGTCGTGACTTGTTCAGCTGTCTTGATTATTGGTCTATGCGGGATCTAGATGTATTTAGAGAATTCTCTTGGAGAAACTTCCACTGGCTCGATTATTCCTTCCTCTAGGTGTTGTGTGAACACTTCCCCATAAGCCGAAGCAAGACCCTGTGCTTCAAGCCATTTCCTCTCTCTATGATGATTAGAGGGTACTCCTCTTAGAATCTCTTCACACCAAGGAAGTTCTATATGATATTTTCCATCCACAAATTCTATGCCTTCATAAGGTGTTACTTTTGTAGTCCTGTCCTTCCCATAAAAAGAACTCTTTTTCTCTTGTTTTTTTCAAGAGACTTAAGAATATAATTGCTGTGCTTAAAAATTAGATTAATGGAAGGATATTCTAAGAGGTTTAATTTCCCTAAGAAACATAGAAGGCAATTTATTCACAATAACATGACTATAATCGATCTCCGAAATCATTTCAAACACTGTACGATTCAACTACAGTAATATAACAGCGTACTGCCATAAATAATACGTAATACGCACTGTGTAGGCCTACATAAACGCAAACACATAAAATTAAAAAAAATTAATCTTTTGGATGAGAAAACAATGATTGATTAAATTTTTATTTTTAAGTTATAGCTTTCGTAGGTAGGACGAATATTGATTTTACGCCCCAAAATACTGGGGACGGAATAATGCGAGTTCAGTTATATAAATATATATAAATAATATATATATATATATTATATATATATATTATATATATATATATATATATTCTATTCTATTTTTAGCGAACTTTTAGCGACTTTGTTCATTTTTATATGGAATGTGTCACATGTCTATGTTAGTAACACTTACGCAACTCTTTTTGAGAATGTGTAATTGAAAGCTTAATTTATGTCTTCT
>SEYY01022538.1:7500-17500 GCA_009176605.1 Armadillidium nasatum
AGACCTAGGTATTTTGGCCCTCATTGGAAAACATTAAATGTTTCTAGGATAATATTAGGAGGGCGAAGAAGACGATAATTTTATTGAAAGTCAAGTTGCCACCTCTGTAGGTAAGGGCTTTAGAATTCGTTTTGGAGTTGTGTGAAAGATATGGGAATGATAGTAAGAAGGGTTATCTAATTGGGGTTTTTCTTTAATTTTCTAGGTGGCAATCTATTTTGGAACTTCAATCTTTAGTGGAACTTCAATCATTAGTGGAACCTCGCGTTTTTTGGACTCATCTTTCTAATTAAAAGCATCTGGTAATCTGTGTCTCTAACTGTTAAATAACGGAGATTATTCGGACAGCGGAAAGTCTCATAAGAGGATTGGAGGTGATCGGGAGGGGAGACGCGTTGTACGTTCGGGGTTTGGCACTCCCATCCTTTTACATTTTAAACTATTTTTTTATTTGTTTCGAGAGGTGCAATACCATTGTTTGTATTGATTGTCAATACTTTGAAATTTGCCAAGATTGTAGTAAATATTCCATTTAGTGAGACTTTTACTGGCCTATTGAATTGTTGCCTTGCTTCTGTCCACTCTTTTGAGCTTAGTGTTTCTTTTTGTTTTCTCCGACAACCTTCGTCTACCATTAAAGTTGAACCACACTGAGTTGGATAAAGTTAGAGTCAGGGTTTCTCCTTCTCTTGTTCGCTCTTTTTTTCCTTGAATGACGCTTCCTCCCTTTTTTTCTTCTTCGCTTTGTCCTTTCTTCCTTTTACCATTTTTAAATCAGGGGTTTCCAAGAGACCTTGACAGAGATTTAGGGGGAGAGCGCAATTATCGCTGTAGTCCAACACAGACATCCCGCAGTATAATACTGCAAGAAGCTAATTGTAGACAGCCAGGGCGTTGGGCGTTGGGCGTTGGGCGTACGTTCAGCATTGCTGAAGGCCATCTGGAGGATTAGAACCCCTCCGCCCCTTCGTCGCTGCTGTAACGGAAGAGCTTAGTCGAATTCACGTCAATATATATATATATATATAATATATATATATATATATATATATATATATATATATATATATATATATATATATATATATATATATATATATATATATATATATATATATATAAACAATAATATACTCGTATAAATAAATCTTACATATTTGGTATGCAAATAAACTTTCATGTCCAATTTTCTTTTAAAAACTATCCCGACATTTTTCTCTCTCTGCTTTCAAATTAAGTTTCTAATTTTCGTTCATAGAAAATTAAAATATAATTAGAAAGAATAAAACAAAAGAAAAATACAAACAGAGGAACTAGTTATAATTATTAATAATTAAAATATTATTAAAATGTTTCTCAATTTGTATGATAATATTGTAATTGCTTATTGTCAAAATAGTAAAATTTTTGTTCAATAATAGGATATAAATGTTGTTTATATATATATATATATATATATATATATATATATATATATATATATATATATATATATATATATATATATATATATATATATATATATATATATATATATATATATATATATATATATATATATATATATATATATATATATATATATATATATATATATATATATATATATATATATATATATATATATATATATATATATATATATATATATATATATATATATATATATATATAGTATATATGTGTGTGTGTGTGTATGTATGTGTATTAGTTAGGGGTTGATGCTAAAGAAATAAAATCATTGTGATGTAACTGTGACAATCATTTTTCATTAAATTCTGTATTTCTCTTGGAGTTGTTCATTTGATATAGTGACGTCACAATCTTTGATTTAGAGCCTCTTGGGAGAATTGTAGGTCACGTGTTTACTTTGTAATTCCTTTAATGTTTCAGTTGTTTATTTGTTGTTTACAATCACGTCTCTTTCATTTATTTGACTTCAAAATCATGTAAGCTTAATATCAAATATATATATATATATATATATATATATATATATATATATATATATATATATATATATATATATATATATATATATATATATATATATATATATATATATATATATATATATATATATATATATATATATATATATATATATATATATATATATATATATATATATATATATATATATATATATATATATATATATATATATATATATATATATATATATATATATATATATATATATATATATATATATATATATATATATATATATATATATATTATATATATATATATATATATATATATATATATATATATATATATATATATATATATATATATATATATATATATATATATATATATATATATATATATATATATATATATATTCAAAATTTAGGGTGTACATTATTTGAGCAAAAGTTTTTGTTTGGGCATATTAAAATCTTTTTCCATTAAATTTTCCTTGAATTGCGAAATTTTAATAAGTTGTTAATCTGTACTAATTTTAAATTTAAAATTTATTATAAACTTTCAGAAATTTTGTTAATATGACTAATTTTATAATTATTACTAATATTATCATTTTAATAGTTTTAAGATGCTTTATATTTTTCTAGTGATGTAACTTTATTTAATAGGGAATCCTACTAATAGTAGAGATTAGCAAAAATCTCATTTTTTTTTATTATTAATCAAATTTTATGAAAATTTTAACTAGGTATATGTCATATGTTTAATATAAATTATATCTTACCTTCTCATTTACCTTTGGGGGGGGGGGTCAATGTCCTTTCTGAATAAATTGAAATACCCTTTATCCGTGGAATCTCAAACTATGCCCAAACTTTCAAGTGCATAATAATTATTTAAAAGTATTTTAAATTTTGCATTAGCTTTAAAAGAAACAGCTGTAATATAATTACTTAAGTAATATTAAATTATAAATAATTTACATTTATGACAAATACATTAGTATGCGATTTGTGGCTTCTTGACGATGCAAATTACTGTTGGGATTTTATTGACTGTATTTCTATACTTTTTCTGTGAGAATATTTAAGGACATAGTTTATAAGTAAAAATTTGTAATGGAATAAATCTTTGGTGCCTCTTCTTGTCGCATTCTGACTTATTTCTCTGACGATTTGGAAGGAAATGACAAGTCACCTTTATCATTAACGTGCTAGCTGAAAATTCTTCATCGTAGGATATTGATGATTGTTTAAAAATAATTATGATAATTGTAATTTTATAATTTGATATTGCATCATTAGCTCTATTTTAAACTTTTATATTTTTTACCTTCATCTTTCTCATATGTGTTTTTTTTTTTTACTTCCTTGCTTCTATCTAATGCAACAACACCACCTAATATTCTATTCTCTCTCTCTCTCTCTCTCTCTCTCTCTCTCTCTATATATATCTATATATATATATATATATATATATATATATATATATATATATATATATATATATATATATATATATATATATATATATATATATATATATATATATATATATATATATATATATATATATATATATATATATATATATATATATATATATATATATATATATATATATATATATATATATATATATATATATATATATATATATATATATATATATATATATATATATATATATATATATATATATATATAATAACTTTCTTCTTTTGCTATTTTTGAAAAACTGAACAAATATAATAATACATAAAAGACTATAGTATATTTATAGTCTATAATTGAAAATCTTTTAGGAATGAACTTGCATAAGCATTTACTTAACGTAATAATAAAAGAGAGGAAACAGCATTCAGACCTTTTTCTCTTTTATGATAAATAGCTTCAAACATTAAGAATTAATCAACAACTAACAACACCTCGTAGTCACGCGAGAAATGATAGATGTATATTAAAGTAATAAAAAA
The DNA here is from genome assembly GCA_009176605.1 of Armadillidium nasatum. Lineage (NCBI taxonomy): Eukaryota > Metazoa > Arthropoda > Malacostraca > Isopoda > Armadillidiidae > Armadillidium > Armadillidium nasatum. The sequence continues at coordinate 11,414 of SEYY01022538.1, forward strand.
AAATAATAAGAATATTTATATTAAGAATGATAATAGGAATAATAATAATAATAATAATAATAATAATAATAATGATAATAATAATAGCAATAATGATAATAGTAATAATTGTAATAATAATAATAATAATAATAATAATAATAATAATAATAATAATAATAATAATAATAATAATAATAATAATAATAATAATAATAATAATAATAGCAATAATGATAATATTAATAATTATAATAATGATAATAATAATAATAATAATAGTAATAGTAATACACAGTACTTATAAAAATATTAAATATAATAATAACAATGATTATAATAATAAAAAATAATAATAATAATAATAATAATAATAATAATAATATAATAATATATATATATATATATATATATATATATATATATATATATATATATATATATATATATATATATATATATATATATATATATATATATATATATATATCCTCTGGTGGGCAATGGCTAGAAGCATACCAATCTGGTAGTTAATGGCCGAAATGTCCCGATTCACGGCGTTTAAAATTGTGCAAGTTAAAGGAAGTTGGAAAAACAGATAAAGGGAGTGTGTTCCAGACATTACCGGTAGAATAAGTAAGATTGAGCATAGTGGTTAAGTCTAGGGTCGGAGAGTTGGAGAGAGAAAGGATGAGACTGTGAAGAATGTGGTGTCGCTCGAGCCCTTCTCAATGGAGGAGATATGCTACGTGAGAGTTCAGAAGAGCATTGTCCGTTGTAATAGCGATAGTATATAGAGAGTGACGTAATAATTCGCCTTGGCAGAGAGAGTTAGCAAGAGAAAAGTGTTTTTGAGACGGAAAAGCCCTAGACTCCACCTCTCAAGAAGGGCTATTTGTGTGGAACCACCATAGATGTGTGAGGCGTACTCCATACAGGAGAGAAAAACACCCCAAGAAAGAGAAAGCAACTGGGGTTGCGAAAAAAATCATGAAGCCGCGTCAGAGCACGTAACCTCTTAGCAGCTTGTTTAGAATGAGAAGTAATGTAATAATTCCATTACAGATCACGAGAAAAAGAAACATCGAGAATATTGAGGAAAGATGAAGGTTTGAATCTGGTGTTTTCGAAGAAAATGTTATGGTCGTGTAGAAGGTTGTGTCGAGTAGAGAGATGGAGGAATTGAGTTTTTGAGGCATTGAAAACGTCCATGTTTCTCTGCCCCAATTTGAAATACGGAAAAGATCAGAGGTCAGCTACCCCAAGGTCACCCTTATTGCGTCAGTTAACTCCTGTAGAGAAGGGCGTCTTTCATAGTAAATTAGTAATGAAGGGTGGAGTCGTCAGCATAGGAGTTGATAGGTGACGAAGTAATAGAGAGCAAGTCATCAATGAAAAGTAGAAAACGAGTTAGGGATATGATAGATCCCCAAGTAACACCACTATCTATAGATTTAAAAGGAGAATGGTGTCATATACAATAGCTGTTATAGAACGACTAGAGAGGAATTAAGAGAGAAGGTCATAGAGAGAAGTATAGATTCCGAGAGAGTGAAGTTAAGAAATCAAAGCCCTGTCTCTGACTCTATAGAAGGCTTTCGATATGTCTAGCGCCACAGGGAAAGATTCACCAAAACACAGAAGAGCGGAGGACCAAGAGTAAGAAAGAATTAAGAGAAGATCAAACGTAGTGTGTTCGTAACGAAATCCATAGTGGTGATCATAGCTAAGGAAAAAAGAATTGAGGTGTTTCCAAATCTTCCTGTTAAGAATAGATTCGAAAACTATAAACATATATATATATATATATATATATATATATATATATATATATATATATATATATATATATATATATATATATATATATATATATATATATATATATATATATATATATATATATATATATATATATATATATATATATATATATATATATATATATATATATATATATATATATATATATATATATATATATATATATATATATATATATATATATATATATATAATATATATATATATATATATATATATATAATATATATATATATATATATATATATATATATATATATATATATATATATATTATATATATATATATATATATATATATTATATATATATATATATATATATATATATATATATATATATATATATATATATATACATATATATATATATATATATATATATATATATATATATATATATATATATATATATATATATATATATATATATATATATATATATATATATATATATATATATATATATATATATATATATATATATATATATATATATATATATATATATATATATATATATATATATATATATATATATATATATATATATATATATATATATATAATATATATATATATATATATATATATATATATATATATATATATATATATATATATATATATATATATATATATATATATATATATATATATATATGTGTAAATTTCTATTTTTAGGGAATCTGGTCTTTATAAGAACAAGTAACACAAATGCTCTGAACATACCGGAGAGAAACAATAAATTCTTAAAGGACAAAATAGTTTCCTTAATTTCCAAAAAATATCAATATGAACGTTTCGGAAATTTTCTAATTCCCATCTTCAGGATATTACACTTACAGAAGTTATTTCATAGTACAAATGAGCGTTGATGGCACAATTCACTCTTGTTGGTGAAAGAACAAAATAGTAATAATTCAATGACGGCAAGTATTTTCAGCAGGACATAGGGGAAATCACAATGAAAAGAGTAGTAATTGGAAGGGACCCTTGTCGTTGTTAAGAGATGATTTGTACTTGGCGATATATATGAATTCTAGAATTTTTAAGTCTGAAAATTGGTTGGTTTCAGTCCTAATGGAGGAATGATTAGGATCTATAGGATGATCTTTAATATTGTTGTGATGTCTAATACTGAAAGGATTAGGTGAGGTGAAAAGATTTCCTGTTATAACTGAGCAACTTTTATGCTCCTCTGTCTAACGGAGAGTTGGCGTTTGGTACTACCAGCGTAGATGTCATTACCGACACCATGGGTATATTTATATACAACAGATTAGCGCTGGTGGGCTGGCAGAGTATCTTTTTAGCTGAGTATGGAACCCAAGGATATATTGGGTATGAAAATGAAGATGAAATTTATAATGAAGGTAGTGTGTTTATAAAAGTTTGAGAAGAGCATTTTAAAGTTTAAAGTCTGAATGGTGGTAAAAGGGTAATTTAATAAAGAGAGGGAGTTTTTGGGCTGATGGAAGCTGTAAATTGAGGCTGAATGGAGAATTTAAGAACCTCTTTATTAATGTATAGATAAGCAAAGGGTACAGATTAGAATTGAAAAATTTGATCAGGAGGGTAAATTCCTTGTGAAGGTTATAGTAGTTGGAAGCTAAATGAAAGGTTCTGAATTAAAGTTTTATACTATTGCATTTATAGAGGAAGGGGACATGACTAAAGAAATTTTGTGAAAGGTTGGTAAAAGTTGGTTTACGTTAAATGCTCAAAAATATAATTGGATGGGTGTTTTTATGATGATGCCCAAGAAGGGTAAACTATTTTCAGATTTTTCTTATTTTTTTATCTTAATGTTGGGAAGTTGTCGATTTAGAAAATCTAGAAAAGGGGAGACTTGATGTTTATAAGAAAAGAGGAGGAACGTATCGTCCATGTACCTTTTGTAGTAGATGGGTTTTACATTGTATGGAGCTTGTGCAAGCTATATTTGTTCGTAGTGGTTTAGGTATATGTTGACCAGCATAGCGATGAGAGGAGAACTCATGGCTAAAGAATTAAATTGACAGTAAAGTTAAGTTAAATATAGTCATTTAAAGTACTAGTTGCTGAATATATAGGGTGAGAAATGCATATAAAAGTTTAAATAATTATATGTGTTATATGAGTGAAGGCCTGTCATTGATCATACTTTGTTGATAAATGTATGCTGAAAATAGGGATTTAACATATACAAATAAGAAACTAGGGGTGAAATGTTTTACAAAGATTCTATAACTTTTAAAATAGTAAATAGTAAAATAGTAAAGGACCATATAAAATAGTAAAGGAAAGCGTCTTAAAGATAAACATAAGGACAAGTTAAGGGTAAGATAATAAATGTTGAGTTAGTGTATGTTTACGTTTGTTTGTATGTGTGTATGTGATTGAGTGCATGGATGTGAGTGCATGTGGGGTTGACTGAGTCCTTATAAACACACACACACACACACACACACACACACACACACACACACACATACATATATATATATATATATATATATATATATATATATATATATATATATATATATATATATATATATATATATATATATATATATATATATATATATATAAACTATAAATAAATGTGAGTGTGTGAAAATATTGAGAATAAATAATTAAGCCACAGAATAAAGAAGATTCAACCAAAAATTTGTCAATAATTTGCCAAAGGAAGACGAAAAAGCCAACCAATTTCGCTGTAAATTAAGATCCGAGTGACCACAAAATTTGCAATCATCGATGCACATAATCCCAACATGAGTATACATACATACATACAACATACATACATACATACATACATACATACATACGTATATATATATAAATATATATATATATATATATATATATATATATATATATATAATATATATATATAATATATATATATATATATATATATATATATATTATATATATATATATAATATATATATATTATAATATATATATATATATATATATATATATATATATATATATATATATATATATATATATATATATATATATATATATATATATATATATATATATATATATATATTACATACATGCATATAGAGTATTCTCTTCAATAGATACCTACATACATTCTTATTTTCATACAGATAAGAATACATATATTCATATATTCATATATTATATATATATATATATATATATATATATATATATATAATATATATTATATATATATATATATATATATATATATATATATATTATTAATAATATAGTGCTTATATTCATTACAATGTAAAAATGCGTATATACATTCATACATACATACATACATACATACTTCCTTCCAAACAACATATAATACAAATAAAGGCATACACACATTTGTACATACAAACATACTTGCATGTACATGCATACATACATACATACATATATTCATAGACACATAAATACACTCATATATATATATATATATATATATATATATATATATATATATATATATATATATATATATATATATATATATATATATATATATATATATATATACAATCACATCATGTATGTTCTCATATTTTATCTTTTAAATCCCATACCCTTAAAACAAAATGCATGGATATGCAATCATGAAATCATATATGTGTACACTTTTGCATAGACTAACACACATACTGTACATAATCCCACTTACACGTAGAAAATCTAATACTCAAATCTCAGTTGACAATAAGAAGCTAATACCATATTTAATCAAACCTCCTTTTAATTATTAATAACTGTAAAGGACCTTTAAAAATTCCCTTTATTATCCAATCAATAATAATTCAATATTGAAAAAAAAAATAATAATTCAATCTCATTCATAAATATTTATTTAGTTATTATACATATAATATATTTCATTTATCATTCAAATAACAATGCAAAACGGGTTTTGACTTGAAATGGGCTTATTTAGATGACTTATTTTGAGGCCCTGTGTAGTTAGTTATATTCATATTAATATATATTCATTCTGTTAATAAAGCCCGTATAGGTATATTCGTAGCACGAAAATATTCAAGTACATTTATTTAATATTCAAATCAAATTTTTTATTTTTTTTTTAACTGGAAAAAAATAACTGGTTAGCGTAAATTATATATGCATTAATTATTTTAACCCTAACATGGCCTACTTTCTTAGAGGTAATAATGGCAATAATAACGATGAAAATAGAAATAATATTACTACTGCTACATCTACTCAAAATAATAATAATAATAATAATAATAATAATAATAATAATAATAATAATAATAATATA
>SEYY01022538.1:20000-25000 GCA_009176605.1 Armadillidium nasatum
TAAAATACTTATATGCACTGATATTTTATTGTCCTAACGGATCGTTGGGACAAGAGACAAAAATGTCACAACAAATTTTTTTCAGTTGTTTTCGAGACTATTTTTTTTAGTGTGAAGAGGAAGAGAACAGAAAGAGGGAGTGTTCTAAGCTTACTACTAAAATTCTTATGGGAATGAGCGTAGCATTCAGATCGTAGATCAAAGAAGCAGACAGAGAAGTTTGAGTGTATGAAAAAGCTAAGTAGCCTAAATTCTCCATAAAGAGAGAACGATGGTGACGCTGCCATGCACTTCACAGATTGTCCTAACGAATCTATGGGACAAACTGAAAAAGGTCATAGTAAAATTTTCAATAGAGAAAAGAAATGTTTTAAGCATAATAAAGTGACTTTACCGACTTATTTCCTTATATGAAAATACTGAAAAAAAATTTTGTGACATTTTTGCCACTTGTTATAACAATTCGTTAGGACAATTTTTGCCGTGTGGCATAGTGGTAGAGCGATTAACTCATGTGTTTGAAGGCCCTGTTTCAATCCCTCACTCTGATCCTTGGAAGAAATTTAATAGAACTCTTCTCTCCTAGAATATATATATATATATATATATATATATATATATATATATATATATATATATATATATATATATATATATATATATATATATATATATATATATATATATATATATATATATATATATATATATATATATATATATATATATATATATATATATATATATATATATATATATATATATATATATATTATATATATATATATATATATATATATATATATATATATATATATATATATATATATATATATATATATATATATATATATATATATATATATATATATATATATATATATATATATATATATATATATTGCAAATAAATAATATTACTTATAAATTATTTTATAATTATATATAATATGTATATTTTCGCAGATATAATAGTGTTTAATAAAAAAAATAATTTTAAGTTTTACTTTTATGATACACAAACACGCAAATATATAATATATATATATATATATATAATATATATATATATATATATATATATATATATATATATATATATATATATATATATAACAGAGGTATTTAGTCTGCTAAAACTCTCACAGACAATTTCTATATAGAAAATTAATGTCTGCTATTGGACTCGAACCAGCGACCTTTAAGATGGTAGTCTTAAGCGTTATCCATTAGACCACGGCGATACAAAAGGAAATCGCTCCGGAACGTGCTCACAACATTCAGTTGCAACGTCAAATCCCAAAGGATCTCCCCGACCGCAACTCGGGCCAAGGGCAACGAGGTCAAAGGTTGAATCCATTATTCGCAGACAGTTATATAACAGAGGTTTTTAGTCTGCTAATACTCTCACAGACTATTTCTATTGCGACTGAATGTTGTGAGCAGGTTCCGGAGAGATGTCCTTTTGTATCGCCGTGGCCTAATGGATAACGCTTAAGACTACCATCTTAAAGGTCGCTGGTTCGAGTCCAATAGCAGACATTAATATATATATATATTATATATATATATATATATATATATATATATATATATATATATATATATATATATATATATATATATATATATATATATATATATATATATATATATATATATATGTTGACACATGGCCTTGAATCAATATATACCAGATTTTTTATGACTTTTTAACAGTTGGAGAGAAAACATAGTTGTTTTCAATACCTCAAAAACTTAGCTCAATCATCTGCCTACTCTACGTAATCTTTCACACTACTACTGTTTCTTAGAAAAACGAACAATTCATTAGAAAACATTTAATTTAAATTTTTTTTCTCAGAATCTCTCTAGAATGGAATACATTGTCTCTTGCACATTTACTAAAATTAACTAACTTACTAATTTACTAATGTAAGAAAATTAACTAAAACCTTGAAATTTATTTAAAACATTCACAATTACTTTATAGAACATAGATATTAAAAAAAAAAAAATACTTATTTCTGTAGTTCGTCCTTGTATGAAGGCATGAAGTAAGCGCCAAATATATAGGGATTTATCTCATACCTCTCTTTAAGAAATGGCTTTTCGCCTTTATAATTATTCATCTATGGCTGAATCTCTACAATCTTTTGTAGCTTCGAGTTACTGCATTAATTTTCCTTATGCTAACTTCTATTATAACGGAGCTTTCTTTTACGAATTTCTTAGTCATAACCTTCATTCTTCTAGACCTCCTACGACCCTTTATCTCTGACCTTCTCTTTCCAGCTCTATAATTTCATAGGTTGAACCCCTGTTCGCATTCTTTTATGTACTCTACAACTGAAATAAGGAATAATTTTAATTTTTCTAATTTTTTCATTTTATATACTGGTTTTTCTCTTTAAATACACTCAAACTCTTTGTTCAGAAACATATCAATTTTTAGTTCTCCTATCTCAGGTTTTTTTACCTCTTTATAATGAAGCTTTTATAATGGAAAGAGAGACACAAAAAGAAAGTGTCTACACTTTTGGCTAATGCGCAAATGTTTAAATTAACAAAAAGGTGCTGTCAATAAAAAAATAATGAAATTTTGCTGTTAAAAGGCAGGGGTAAAAAGCCTATACAGAAAATAAGTGAAACTCCTTTTGTAGAAAAAATTATTTTTCAGCATGCATGTAACAGATGTTATTGTGTGAAAGCACCTCTTGTATTAAAATCAATAACATTTTTCCAGCCAATTGAGCTAATTATAACACAAAAATTCAAATTAACTTTCTAAAACCTCGATATTAATTTTAAGGTTCTTAATAATTTTCAAGTATCTTATTATTAATTCTGAAGTTCATAATTAACTAAAACCTTGAAATTTATTTAAATCGTTCACAATTACTTTATAGAATGTAGATATTAACTCAAAGGTTTAAAATAACTTTGCAGAACCTTGATAATAACTCTTTGGTTTATAATAACTTTCCTGAACCTTGAAGAAAACCAAAGGTTCCAAAAACATACTTGAACCTATATATTAACTCAATGGGTCACTTTAACAATAATGAACCTTGATATTAACCGAAAGATTCACAATACCTTTCTGGAACTAATATTAAATCAAAGGTTTCCAGTAACTTTCATGAACCTTTTTTTAACTCGAAGGTAAAATAAACTATTGGAAATTTTGATATTAACCAAATGGTTCGCAGCATCATTCTAAAATCTTGATTTTTATCTAAAGATTTGCAATAACTTTCTAAAATTATTGATATATATTATTATATTTTAACCAACATTATTTTTTTGAAACTTTTTCCTCAATACTTTCATGAAATCTATAAACTTAAAATAATCCAAAATAAAAGTAACAATCTAAGCAAAAAAAAAAGAAAAAAAAAAAAAGTAAATTTCCAAATTGGCGGGAAATATTTCATACATATATTAAAAAATAAACTATCATTTTTTTCTATCACTGAAGACATTTTTTTTTTTATATTTATTTATCTTTTATAATAACAGAAGACAAAAAAAGAACGCAGAAGGAGTATCATCATCTACTTTCTTATTTGAAGACAGAGTGAGATTTTTTAAAGTTTGCTTAGTTTTGCAATGTAAATCGTTGTCACTGTCTTATTAAAAAATAAAATTAACGATTATCGGAATTCTATCCAGTGAAGTTATGTTTCTAATTAGCGAAAAAGCATCAAATCATTAACTAAAGAGAACACAATATATCACATGCAGTGATGTCATATATATATATATATATATATATATATATATATATATATATATATATATAATATATATATATATATATATATATATATATATATATATATATATATATATATATATATATATATATATATATATATATATATATATATATATATATATATATATATATATATATATATATATATATATATATATATATATATATATATATATATATATATATATATATATATATATATATATATATATATATATATATATATATATATATATATATATATATATATATATATATATATATATAATATATATATATAGGGGAGGGAAGTAGTGCTCACAAAGCGAGGTGGTTACCCCCAATTGGGTATATGGGGTGTTAAGTTTACTTCCTATCTCACTCCAGACCCCAATGGTACGAACATTTTCGCGCTCAATTCAACATTCTTCTACATAAGTAGGCTCTCCTTTCCATTTCTTCAACCTCTGTTCTTTCTAAAGATTCCGAATCTATTCTTAGCAGGAAGACATGGAAATGTCTAATCTTCTAATTTTATCTCAGGCTTTTGGACCGGAGCTCTTCGACATTTCGATGAATCTTTTCCTATCACGCTGGACATATCGAAAGCCTTCAATAGAGTCTAGCACAAAGCTTTGATTTCTAAACTTTCCTCTTTCGGAATCTATCCTTCTGTCTGTAGTCTTCTCTCCAATTTTCTTTCCGGTCATTCTGTGGTTTTATCCTTAAAATCTGTTAATAGTAGTTTTTCCCAGAGATCTATTCTATCCCCAACACTTTTTTCTACTTTTCATGATCTTCTCTCAATTATTTCATTAACTATTCACTCCTATGCTAATGATTCCACCCTTCACTACTCTTTCTAATTCGAAAGACAACCCACCCAGCAGCAGTTAGTTAATGCTTGAATGGTGGCCTTGGAAAAACTAATCACTGATCTTTCTCGTATTTCAAATTGGGACAGAGAAAATATGGATGTTTTCAATGCCTCAAAAACTCAATTCCTCTCTCTCTCTCTCTCCTCAACACAACCTTCCAAACAACTATTTTCACTTCTTCGAAAACACGTAATTCAAACCTTAATCTGTCTTTAATTTTCTCGGTGTTTCTTTTCTCTTGTGATTTTTCTTGGAAAGATCACGTTGCTTATCTATCTAAACAAGCTTCTAAGAGGTTGTGTGTTCTCAGGAGTTTTCAGAATTTTCAATGACACCACAATTGCTTTTCTTTTCATGGGTTT
>SEYY01022538.1:35000-37500 GCA_009176605.1 Armadillidium nasatum
GGTAGAGTATATGTAAGATTGAGCATAGCGGTTAAGTCTGGGGTCGGAGAGTTGGACAGAGAAAGGATGAGACTGTGTAGATAGGCGTGTCGCTCGAGCTCGTTTCAAAGGAGGAGGTATGCGACGAGAGAGTTCAGAAGAGCAGTGTCCGTTGTAATAGCGATAGTTAAAGAGAGTGACGCAACAATTCGAAGGGAGGAAAGAGATTGGAGAGAGTTAGTAAGAGCAGCAGAATTGATGAGACGTAAAGCCCTAGACTCCATCTTCTCAAGGAGAGTTGTATGAGTGGAACCATCTCAGATGTGTGAAGCATACTCCATACAGGGACGAACAACTCCCATATAAAGAACAAACAACTGGGGTGATGTGAAGAAGTTCTGAAGGTGCCTCAGAGAAGTAATGTGATCTTTCCAAGAAAGATCACGAGAAAAAGAAACATTAAGAATATTAAGGAGCGATGAAGGTTTGAGTTGTGTGTTTTGGAAGAAGATATCAATTGTGTGGAAGATTGTGTCGAGTAGAGAGATGGAAGGAATTGAGTTTTTGAGTCATTGAAAACGACCTTATTTTCTCTGTATCCCAATTTAAAATGCCAGATAGATCAGAGGCTAGTTGCTCCAAGGCCACCCTCCTTGCGTTGTTGGGAAGGGCGCCTTTCAAACTGAAGAGAGTAATGGAGGGTGGAGTCATCGGCATAGGAGTGGATAGGTGATTAAGTAATAGGAGAAAAGGTCATTAGCCACAATTAATGACAAAAAAAAATACCTTAAATGAAATCTTGTTTCAATTCAGATACAAGTAATAAGTATGGTTTTTAGGTTATTAAGTCTTAATTTAGTTCTCGTACTCATTATCCTTTGAGTAATTTTAAGAGAGCTCTGCAAGTAAATCTAAGTATTGAATTTATGCAGATACTAATGCTATTGCTTTTATTGCTGGTAGGAATCAACAAATTTCAACTGAAACATTCCCTGTTAGCTATAGGTAAATTTGAAATTGTTTTATTCTTTGATTCTAATTAGTTAGGTAAAGATATAACAAAATATATCAATAATTCATAATGCTAAGTATTATATTGACTGGTCAAGATATTGCTATTATTCATCAATATCTAACTCCTTCTCTTCTCAAGACTTCTTAGTTATAAGGTTAAAATTTTGTATTAATGAAACTCTTCTCTTACGAGTTATGTTATTATGTTCTTTAATAAATGAAGTAAAAAAAACACAAAAGACATACATTCTTTTGAATTTGTGAATAATGAATCATTCCACGAGATTGTTGCTCATTTGCAGTTATTTTAATGCTGATTGAAGAAAAAATGTTAGATCACATCGAGAAAGTTTTATAATTTGCGAGTGAAGGGAGAGTTAGCCTAACATGAAATCAAATGAGTTTTTGATGTTACGGAGAATAGATTTTACACGATTCCAAGATGAAATAAAAGTTACATGAGTTTGTGGAGTTTGTGGAGTTTGAAGATGACAGTAATTCCTGAAGACGGATAGCATGAGAGCAATTGGGGTTAAACCAAGCTTTGTTAGATTTAGAAGAATATGGAAGAATATGGAATGTACGCTTCCATGCCAGAGAGTACCACCTCGGTTATAGTTTTACGCATTCCGAGGAACACTTCTCACGAAAACAGTAATCATTCCATTAGAAATCAGAAAAGTACAACTGCAAGTCAGACCAGTTAGTGGCACTGAAATGCCAGAAGAGACAGTACAAGATACAAAGATGAAAAGGTAATCGGAGGAACTCAGAGAAGAAAACAGTTTAACAGTATAAAGAGAGGGATAAGAAGTTAGGGAAAGATCAAGTATGTTTTGTTCAATATCAAGACGGTCAAGGATGATAATTGCTCAATGATGTTCTAAATAGAAAAATGGTAATCGATTTCACCAGCTGAATCTTGAGAACTAGATGAAAGCTGTTGACGGTGGTGAAAGTTGAAATCACCTTAAATGATGATTTCTGAGAAAAAAGAAGGAAAAAGAATGTGTTCTGTTTTTGAGTAAAGATAGTCGAAGAATTGTTTATAGTCTATAGAATTAGGAGATAAGTAGACAGAACAAATGAATTTTGTTGTAGAGTTGCAACAAAGTTTAAACCATAAAGGAGAGAATGCAGAAGACTCCAAATTAGAGACACTAGAACAGACAACATCGTTGGGCACTTTTGCGCAACTTCCTCCTTTGGCTGAAAATTAAGGATAGAGACAGTAGGAGGAAACAAAATTGGATTTGCTGTCAGACCATCCAAACACCTGAGTCTCGGTTTAGAACAAGAGACAAGCTCTAGATAAAGAGAAGCGGTGTTCGAAAAAGTTGAAATAAGACAAGAGACCTCTAATGAAAAAAAAACCATGCAACGGGGCAAACTAGCATCAAGATCTTCTTGGTACCATCCCCATCACCGGAGGCCTCCAACACGCAAGTGTTGATGGAGAAGGGGTAGATAGGTGGCATTCTTTGAATGACACCCCTCTAATCATATA
>SEYY01022539.1:0-2500 GCA_009176605.1 Armadillidium nasatum
TCACCTCTCTTCTATGGGATTATCTTAATCTAATGTATTTTGGACTGAATTTAATGTCCATTGAGAAAGTTGTTAGATTTGTCCACCAGGGTTTTCTCTTCTATTTTATAAAGCCTTCTTAAATAGGACTGCTCGTACTGTAAGTGTTAGGGGTCATTATTTATTATTATATATATATATATATATATATATATATATATATATATATATATATATATATATATATATATATATATATATATATATATATATATATGATAAATATAATAGCGATAATAATGATAAATTATCTAACTCTGAAGAAATATGATATATAATAAGATAAGAAAATAAGTATGTTTCAATGTACAGTTGACAAAAATTAAACAACTTGGCAAAGATGTTTTAAATTTTATCCTTTCAAAATATAAACATAATTCAATAGTGAATCGATATAATTAAAACATGATATTAATTTAATTATTCGTAATCAATAGTTATTAATGTTAATTAAGTGAAATTAAAAGATAATTTTATTATTGTTATCATTTTTTAAACTAAACGAAGAAAGTCTAAAAATACAAATTAAAATCTGCTTGTAGAAAAGTAAAGCCAAATATCTATATTTTATGGCTATTTAACATCAAAAAATAAAGATCTTTTAGAAAAAAAGATTTAACTATACGAAAGGACCACAGAAATCTTATACGTTCCTCATACATTAAAAAAGGCACACTAAAACATCAAAAAATTGCCAGTTGGTGAAGCAACCAAATTCAAAACAAACCGTGGCCGAACTAAACGAATATCTCATCACAGTCAATATTCTATCGTTGGAATGAATGAAAGAAATCATCGTACTGTGAGGAAGTAATTAACAAAAAAAAATTCTATTTTTTCAGTTCCAATTAATATTATTATTATTATTGTTATTATTATTATTATTATTATTATTATTATTATTATTATTATTATTATTATTATTATTATTATTATTATTATATATATTATTATTATTATTTTATTATTATTATTTTATTATTATCTATTATTATTATTAATAATTTTAATATTATTATTATTATTATTATTATTATTTATATATTATTATTATTATTATTATTATATTATTATTTTATAATAAATATTTCTGAAGTTTCTCAATTATTTTTTTTTATTATTATTTTTTATTTTTTTTTTTTTTTTTTTTTATTATTATTATCATTATTATTTATTATTATTATTATTATTATTATTATTATTATATTATTATTATTATTATATTATATTATATATATAATATATATATATATATATATAATATATATATATATATATATATATATATATATTATATATTATATATATTATATATATATACTATATATACTTTTGGTGTAGGAAGTCTTTGTTGATCTGTATATATGTGAAAATGTAAAATTTAAGCGAATTTATGCTCATGTTACAAGCAATAGAAACTCATTCATTTCTTTGTTGAGGATTTTGCAACGGGGATTTGTTAATTAAATCTGAAGAGAAACTCTGAGCTAAATAAGTTAAATAATTCCAGTTTTAATTATAATTATTATTATTATTATTATTATTATTATTATTATTATTATTATTATTATTATTATTATTTATTATTATTATGTGAAGTTGTTTCCCACTTGTTCTTAGTATATTAATTTAAATATATAGTGCTGTAAGTGGTTTTTATAATGGCAGGACAAGATACTTTAGATCAGAATAGTGACATTTCTTCTGATTGTGAAAATAGTGAAAATGAAAGAGAAATTTAATACTCTAGTTAAAACATTGTTGAATTCGCAACCTTCGCCATCTCAGTCGTCTGGAAGGAAGAAGCCGGGTCGTCTGAAAAAAGTTGTGTTTCAGAATGATGACTTATCAATGATCTTAAATGTAGTATTTTCATTAAGAAATGATTTTGAAAAAGCTAAATCAGAAACTAACTAATTTGGATAGCTGTATGAGAAAATGCATGGGAAAAATGGAAAAATTTGAGAAAGAAAACATTGAATTAAAAGCTAAGTCAGCTGCACTGGACAAACGTGTGTGTGACCTTGAGAACATGGTTGAAGATCTCGAACAAGAATCAAGAAACAATAAACTTTTAATTACTTTTCCTAAACTTGACCCTGCTGTGGATGTAATTACTAAAGTTAAAGAAACTATGGAGAAAGAGTTATCCATAAGTGGCGAAGAACTGCGTGATGTAAATATAAACAAATTTGGAAAAAGAAACAATATTGCATTGATTGCTCTCAATAAAACATATTTGAAGGGTAAAATTTTCAAAAAGCTCCGATTGAACAAGCCGAAGGACATTTGTAAATGAATTTTTGGTACATCGTAGGGAGACAATATTTCGTCAGCTGAGACAGTATAAGAAGGAAGGAAAAGTTTACTCTGTGTTTACTCTGAATGGTAAAATTTATATTAAATATGCTCAAAATGAAAACAAAGTTCTAGTGAACAAAATTGATGATCTGAGGTTTAG
>SEYY01022539.1:7500-10948 GCA_009176605.1 Armadillidium nasatum
AAAGAGACGAATTCACCTGTAGATGTTTATGAAGTTGATTTAACCGATCTTCAGTCTATAAGAAAATGCGCTGAAGATCTAAAAGAAACTCAACCTAAAATTGATATACTAATAAACAATGCAGGTTTGGATCTAACCTTCGTTAACAGTTTATTTATTTACTATTTTGGATCAAATGAGATTTGTTTGAATATTATATGAATAGACGTTAAATTTTTGGGTGTTTAAATTTCAGATCTAACCAAATTTGGTGAGAAATTGTGTAATTTAAATTTAAATTTTGGCAACTTTGTGTGTGTGTGTGTGTGTGTGTTTCTTACTCGTATGTGTTATTATCATTTTATATTTGTTCAATTTCAAGAGAATATTTAGAAGTTTTATTTTTTATAGTTTATTTGTGATCAAACATTTAGTTGCTACTGCACATCTTTGCATATTTTTTTTTTGTCAAGTTCGTTAAGTTGAAAGTAAAATGCATTATTTTATTAGCATTTTAGAGTATGGAAATTTACCTTTATTTACAGGTGTTATGATGACTCCAAAACTGGAAACAAAAGATGGGCTCGAAATGCAGATAGGAACCAACCACTTCGGACATTTTCTCTTGACTCTCCTCCTTCTGAATAACATTAAAGCATCTCCTCCAAGTCGGATTATCAATGTATCTTCTCTTGCCCATGAGCGTAAGCCGTTATCCAACATTTTTTCCTTAATTCAGCAATTATATATATATATATATATATATATATATATATATATATATATATATATATATATATATATATATATATATATATATATATATATATATATATATATATATATATATTATATATATATATATATATATATATCTGGGTTGGCTCGTGACCTGGTTGCAGGTTGTGCAACCACCATTATATACAACTTCCTAGTATAAAACTGCTATTTATTACTTTTTATTTCTTAATTTTTTTAATAGGATTAAATATTTAATAAATTGTATATTATTATAACAACACTCCAATGAAGCCCTATTTAATATAAAAAAAACATTATACAGTTTTGATTAGGTATTCAAAACGAAGAAAATAGTGCATGTGGTTTCCAAAAAATTTGCAAACGAATGCTTTAATATATCGGACGAGAGAACTGTTTATGCACAATTGCTGCGCGAGCGTTTCTATTCTGACAATATGATTGCAAAAGAAATGCAAACCTTCTTTTATAGGTTTTAGCGTAAGAACATTTTGAAAGAAGTTTTAAGAAAAGTATACATTTTTAAATTTTTTGTGCTTCACACAGTTTAAAAAATTTATATTTTATATATTTGAGTCATCAGCATAAGAGTGAACAGAGTTAGAATTGCAGTCGAGAAGATCGTTAATGAAAAGTAAAACTAAAGTTGGAGATAAAATAGAACCTTGGAGAACACCACAATTGACAGGAAAGGAGGAAGAGGTTGATCCATCTACAAGTGCAGAAATGTAATGATCTGAGAGAAAACTTGACAAGAATAAGCAAAGAGAAGGAGGAAACGCAAAGGAAGGGAGCTTAGAGAACAGTGACGCATGCCATACCCGGTCAAAAGCCTTGGATATGTCAAGCGCCATCACACAAGATCTCCCGAAGTCCCCAAGGGCAGAAGACCATAAATTAGTGAGATTGGAAAGTATGTCACCAGCTGACCTCAAGCGTCGAAAGCTATATTGATGATCTGAGAGAAGAGAAAGAGACTCCAAATAGTCCAGGAAATGAGTTTTTTTTTTTTTTTTTTTTTTTTTACACATCACCACCACTCACGGGCAAAGCCCTATTCAAGGAGGGGGTGTTAAAAGAATAAAATAAAGAAAATTCCCAAAAATGAAAACTAACGCAAATTTCTCAGTGAGCGCAGACTCGGGCTTTAAAGAAATTGAGATTAAATGCGGAGGGAAATACAGAAGATGGAAGAGAGTTCCACAAAACAGAGGTGGCAGGAAAGAAAGAGGCACCACAGCGGACAAGCCTGGAGTGCCTATGTCCACGCAAAATTGATGCGAGGACATTGCACCCCTTGTGCTGCTAGGACGCCGTAAAGGTGGAGGTACACGGGTGGATAGTTCCCTCGAGCATTTGCCGCTGTAGTACCTATAGAAAAGAGACAAGGTACCAACATCGCGTCGCAAAGATAAATAGTCAAGAGAATTAGAAAGAGCGGGAGTTGAGGAGAGTTTCAAATATTTTAGACAGAACACAAGTGAGAGCTGTAGATCGATAGCTGGAAGGGTCAGAGCGTCTACCTTTTTTCGGGATCGGCTGAACATATGCGCGCTTCCAACACTGAGGAAAAGTAATAGCGCTAAGGCATATAGAGTAGAGGTGAACGAGGACACGGGCCAACTCGGAAACACACTCCCTCAGAACAAGAGGGGGAATGCCATTCGAGCCACTGGCCTTCATAATGCTCACAGATTTCAGGATCCCATCCACCCGATCATGAGTAATCACAGGTAGAAAGATGGGACGCCTGAGAGGAGAAGGAGAAGGGTTAGGGATGCCAGAATGGAGCAGGATGGAATTAGATGAAAAAAGGATCCCGAAGAGATTAGTCTTTTCAGTTGGAATATCAGCTACAGAACCATCGGAGCGAATAAGAGGAGAAAAGGCAGATTTAAAGAAGTTATTAAAGATATTTTTGGAAAGAGGTAAGAAATTTTTATCAGTAGGAGAATCATGAAGGTCAGCGCTCTTCCTTTTAGTGAAAGTGTGCTTAGTATGTCGAAGAATATCCCTGCAATGATTCCGAGCTGAATGAAAATTAGCAAGAGTGATGGGAAATGGAGAGATTTCCATTCACGATAGTAATGGATTTTGGGGAGAAAAAGGTTTAGTTGAAAAAGGAATGAACCTGCTCATCCCATCGACGATCACGACCCCCACCTTTTCAGCAGAGACAGAAGCGTAATCCGAGCCAAAACAGTATTCATTCCAATGGTAGTTGGCAAAGAAGCGACGTATTGCTCCTCCCCTCCCCCCCAATTAGCATGATTGAAGTGCCAGAAAGAACGTCTGGGGCATGTTGGAGCTGTTGGGGAGAAAGCATTATATTTTAGAGCTATAAGATTATTATCAGAGTTACCGATATGAGGGAAAATGGTGTATTTATGTCTAGAAGGGGTAATAGTGAATCATAAATTAAGTGTGTTCAAAAACTGGTTAGGACGATCTGGAATGTGTGTGGGCTCCAGATCGTTGAGAATGCTGAATGATTTGGAATCCTTCCCATCTGTATCAGTATGAAAGGATTCCAACCACTCAGTGTGGTGTACGTTGAAATCCCCTGAATAGAAGACTTCAGCATTTAGATGAGAAGAAGTAAAAGTCTCGTGGAAAGTAGTAAGATATTGAAAATGGATTGGAAAATATGCTCCATTAGGGGAACATTAGAAGAAACACAAGATAATTGTAGTAGTAGGAAGAAAGATTT
>SEYY01022540.1:0-7500 GCA_009176605.1 Armadillidium nasatum
CACACACACACACACACACACAAAATTTAAATGCCCTTTTCACCTATTTGTTTACATACCATAGTAAATCTGTGTGTATGTGTATTTGGTTTTGCTTGAAAAAAAATGAGTATAGAAATAGACAAAAGGATTCTACCCAAGCGAATGTGTGTGCGTGCGTGCGTGTGCGTGTGTGTGTGTAAAATAAGGAGAGAGAGAGAGAGAGAGGGTGAGAATAGATATGAAGCAATGTATTTATAATTTTAAATTTCCTCGATATGCTCTTATAATAATAATAATAATAATAATCAATAATAATAATAATAATAATAATAATAATAATAATAATAATAATAATAATAATAATAATAATGAGAAAGGAAACTGAATTAATTTTACAAGTAACACTTGTGTAATACTTAAAAGTTACGATATTTCTTTCCTTATAGTTAATTGAATTTTTTTATATATATATATTATATATATATATATATATATATATATATATATATATATATATATATATATATATATATATATATATATATATATATATATATATATATATATATATATATATATATATATATATATATATATATATATAATCCGGAGGTGTCGGTAAAGAGGGGTGATTGGTATGTATAGTGTTTTAACGAGTGTTTTTCGGAATGTAGGTCTCCATTGTATATTTATATTTAAACTTGGAAAATTAAAGTCTGATGAGACGTATATTTGCTGTTGCAACAATGCAAAAATTGTCCCAACGAATCGTTGGGACAAGTGGCAAAAATGTTACAACAATTTTTTTCAGTTATTTCCTTATTGGAAAATAAATCGATGAAGCTACTTTCTTATGTTTAACATGTCTTTTCTGTATTGAAAATTTTACTGTGACATATTTGCTACTTGTCCCAACGATTCGTTAGGACAATTTTTTTTTTAAAAACTTGTGAGAGTCCAACTTGTGATAATAACTTTCTGAAAGGTTTTCTGGTTAAGAGTTAAGACTGTTAAATGCTGCAATGCGGCAGCAAGAACATTGGTACTTAACATTGATGGCATTTTGCTCTTTCAATTCTGAACAGACCCAGTTACAAAATTTTTTATTCGAAATAACGTCGACTTGTTTCAAACTGCGGATTTAGCAGATTTTAATTCAAACTCCTAAATCACTCGTTTATTTGATTTGAACGCAAAATACGTTTTCACAATAAATACTCGTTGGTCTTTGAAAACGAAGTTTCTAACAAAGCACAACAGAATGAATGCCTCAATTTAACTGGCGCCTAACTTTGTCTTTTCCACTGCTAGAACTTAACGAATACTTTAGCAGAAAATACGCTTCCGCTTAAGTTTGATGGGTTGTGATCTTTATGAAGCAACAACTGGTATCATTTGCTATTTATCAATGGAGAGTTCGAGTTTATGTGATGGATTGTAACGAGGGGGGGGGGGGAGGGGGGAAGACGGATGGGAAGAGATTAGTTTTTTCACAGTTCATCTTTATCCCTCCGTGTATAATGGGGATGGCTGATATTTCTTCTAGTTTTACTCGGGGGAAAGAGCTGCATCATTGGTAATTAATATGTAATTAAGGTAATTAAAGTTTTCAGTATAATTAAAATTTATTGTAAATAGATTTTGTTAAAAAAAAAAAAAATTTGTATATTATAAAAAGAATTTAGGAATTTTTATTTTTATTTTTACCTTAGGAAATTGCTAAAAATAAAAAATAAAAAAGGAATTAAAAATTTAAATAAAATATTTTAAATTTTTTAATTATTTTGTAAAAAAGGGGGGGGAAAAATAGGTTGAAATTGAAAAAAAATATATTGTTCTTTTCGCATCTTTATTATTATTTTTTATTATTATTATTATTATTATTATATATTATTATTATTATTTTTATTATTATTTTATTATTATTATTATTATTATTATTTTTTTTTTTTTTTTTTTTTTTTTTTTTTTTTTTTTTTTTTTTTTTTTTTTTTTTTATTTGTTAATTTAATAATAAATTAATTATAATTAAAGTAATTATATTTAATTTATTTTAATTTATTACATCCCTTTTGCTTGTTAAAATTATATTAATAAATTTTTTATGAAGAATTTAAAAATGATAATGGAACACTATAAAGATTAAAGTTGCAAACCAACATGATAGTAAACATACCCTAACCTAACGTAACTATATTATATATATATATATATATATATATATATATATATATATATATATATATATATATATATATATATATATATATATATATATATATATATATATATATATATATATTACCATTCACCTTTCCTACTCTCGTGGGGTGTTACCCTCCATAATTTCCTCACACACTCACTCACACTATATCCCCCTCCCCACCTTACCACTACTCTCCATCTTTCTCTGTCCTCCACAAGTCTCCTATCCTCGTTCTCATTCAAACCTTTAACTCCAGAATCTCCCTCACCCCATTCATCTACCTCCATATCGGTCTTCCTCTCCTTCTTTCTCCTTCCACGTCACCTCGGATCTCATCACTCTCCCCTCATCCTATCTTCATTCATTTTAAACACATGCCTAAACCACCTTAATACACTCTCGTCTGCTCTGACCACAAATCTCCTCCTCCATCCAAACATCTACCCTTATTCTTTCGTTTCTAATCCTATCAACCCTCCTTAATTAACTCATATAGCCCTCAGTCCCTTCATCTCAAAAACTTCTAAACTTTCCCTCGTCCGAGCATTCATTATCCATGTTTCACACCCATACATTACAGATGGCAAGCAGACACACTTAAACATTTAATTTTCTTCGGTATTCTCCTCTTCTTCCATAACTCTCAGTTCCCTATCACTTTCATTTCCTCTACCACTCTGTTCTTTATTTCCCTTTCTATCCCTCCACCAGCATCCCCAGATATTTGAACTCTTTTACTTTCTCAAGTTTCTCTTCCCCCTACCTCGACACCCCTTAATTCCTCTCCTTTTACCTCCTCATTCCCGTCCCCAATCCTCATCACATTGCTCTTTATTGGATTTACCCTCAATTCCTTAGAAGCACGTTTCCCAACAAACTTCTTTGCCAACATTTTCAGTTTCTCTCCTGATTCCGCAACGAAAATCGTATCATCCAAAGGCAACGTGACGTTTACCTCTCATTCACTCTCTCCACTTCTCAAACTAACAACCTTTCCCTTCCCTCTCCATTTCTCAACCTAACACCCTTCCCTTCCCTTCCCTCTCCAAATATTCAATAATCTTCCTCTCACTCCTCTCCCTCCCTTAGTATCTCAAACAACTTCATCCTACATACTATCATACACCTTTTCCAGGTTTATAAAACATACATAACCCACTTTATCTTTTTCTCACAATTTCTCGCCAATCATTCTTAGTGTGATCATTTAGCATTCACATCCCCTACCCTCTCTAAAACTCCCTTTTCCCTCACTCACTCCCCCTCTTATCAGTTTTCACTGTCAATTCTAAAACTCTCCCATAAAGCTTCCATACGACACTCAACAAACTTATTCCTCTATAATTCCCACACACCAGCTTATCACCTTTCCCTTTATATATAAGTACTATACAGTCATCTTGCCCTTCCTGAGGCACTCTCCCTTCTCCCCAACATGCATTAAATATTCTAACCAACCACTCAACTATCTCTCCAGCCCTCTCCCTTATCATCTAACCATATATACTAGAGGTGGACCGGATAGTAATTTTTTACTATCCGCGGATGCGGATGCGGTTGCGGATATTCAATTGCGGATATCCGCAGATGCGGATGCGGATGCGGATAGTTTAATTTTTTAAGAGTTTTTGCCATAGATTCTTGGAATTTTAAATATAATATCCAGAATCTTTGTTACCAGAGTGTGGGACGGGGATCCAACTCTTGAAACCCCACCAAACCTCTTCCCCAACCTCACCACTTGGAAAAGGTTATATATATATATATATATATATATATATATATATATATATATATATATATATATATATATATATATATATATATATATAATATATATATATATATATGCCAGTAATTCAGTATTACCTTCACACTTCACAGTTTCACATATTCCATTTGAAGTTAATAATTGGTAAGTTATTTTTTAGAAATAAAAGCTTTTGGGCTCTTTCAGGTGAAAGTTTGGTTCGCTTTTCGTCGTAAATGAGGCCTGCTCCACTGAAAAGACGCTCACTAGCAACACTAGTTGAAGGACATGCTAAATAAGTCCTTGCCAGCTCAGCAAAAAAAGGGAAACTTTGCAATTTTACCAAACCTTTGGTCTTTATCTGCCTCCAAATGGGAGTTTCAGATAATTTTCAATAATCGATATTGTATCTTTTGACACTTCTGACTGTGATTTTCATCTCTGCTGGAAGCTAGAAGATCTTTCAATGCTTAAGCTAACAGATTTTGTTTCATTTGTATCTGAGAGCTTTTGCTTTTTCTTGAAAGGCGCTATTTTAGCTGTTTCTATCATCTCATCGCATAAGCATCCTAATTTGATTTTAACATTCTGAGAAACAAGTGGTTTAAAAAAATTTTGTTTTGTACCTAGGATCTAAAAAGGTTGCAATTGTATAAGCATCATCATTTCCAGGTTTTCAAATCTGTCGTTCATCTCCTTCATTAATGTTTTCAGTCATCCTTGAAACTCCCTTAGACTTAATAACATTTGTTAACACAACTTTCAATGTTGAAACAAGTGGTATCACATCTGACAAACATGATTCAGCTGAACTTATAGTCTTTGTTAATTCTTCAAAAGGCTTAAGGATATTAATACAATTATTTAAAATGTCATTTTCGTCATCTGTTAGAGGCTTTATTTTTGCTGCTTGAAGCATAAAGGCAAATGGCCTCATTAATTTCGCTCATCCTCTCAAGCATATGCAAACTACTATTCCAGCGTGTTTGAATATCTTGCATGACAGAAAGTGGACGAACATTTAATCTTGTTTGTATTTTCTTCAGCTCATTTTGGGCTACAACGGAGTGATTGAAATGCGTAGCAATTAACCTACATTTGGTTATTAAATCGGATGCACATTTTTGACTCATAATGGAATTTTTAACTATTATCTGAGTTTGGTGTGCAAAGCAATCTACATTTTTCACTCTTGCCAGAGAAAGTGCTTTTTTTTATATTTTTTTACTATCCGCGAATGCGGATGCGGTTGCGGATATCCAATTGCGGATATCCGCAGATGCGGATATTGGAAAAATGATGCGGATATCCGCAGTTGCGGATGCGGATGCGGATATCCGGTCCACCTCTAATATATACCATCCTTTTCTGCGGACTTTCCCTTTTACACCTTTCCCATTTCTACTTCCACTTCCTCCCTATTAATACTCCCCTCTTCTTCTAATAATATCTCATCCCCATCTTTCCTCCATTACTCCATCGTTTTATTTACTATCTTATAAAACATTTACTTCTCTCCTTAAAATTCTCTGCCAACTTTCTTTCCCACTCCTCTTCCACTATCCTTTTCACCATCTTCACCTCCCTTTACCTCTCTCTCTATTCTTCCTTATCAGTATCCTCCTTCGTACTCAAATACCTACTAAAGGCCTCCATTTTCCTTTTATTATATAATAATTATATATATATATATATATTATATATATATATATATATATATATATATATAATATATATATATATATATATATATATATATTTAAGTCTGTGAAAGAGTAATAGAACCTTGATCTTGTTACCCCGTGTCAGAGAGAGTGCAGTGGGAACTGCTTGATAAGTATTTCTTGAGACTTCTCGACGCGCTCCTCTTTTGTACTTCTTGGCTCGGTTAGTAACGCTCTTGCTTACCATCAAGAGGTCGATGGTTCGATTCCAGTAATAGCAGACTTGAAATTATATATTATATATATATATATATATATATATATATATATATATATTATTATATATATATATATATATATATATATATATATATATATAATATATATATATATATATATGTGTGTGTGTGTGTGTGTGTGTGTGATATAAGCTTCATTTTTGGATTTATTTAAGATATATATATATATATATATATATATATATATATATATATATATATATATATATATATATATATATATAATATATATATATATATAATATATATATATATATATATATATATATATTATTTATAATTTTTGTACGGACAATAATTTCCTCACACACTCACTCACACTATATCCCCCTCCCCACCTTACCACTACTCTCCATCTTTCTCTGTCCTCCACAAGTCTCCTTTATGCCTCGTTCTCATTGTTAAAGACAATGACTGAAAAGAGAATTTCCCTGGACCCCATTTTGATCCATTTTTGGCACTTTTGTAATTTTTGGCATTTTTATTATTTTGCATTTTTTTATTTTTGGCATTTTTGTTATTTTTGACATTTTTTTATTTTTGGCACGTTATTTTTGGCATTTTTGTTATTTTTAGCATTTATGTTTATCATGTCAAAGAGAGTGAAATGTAGTACGATTTCTTTTTAATATCGAAGTTAAGTGTATATTTCGTTTTCCAAAAGCCAAGGATACCGTCAACAGAACGTATGTTTATGAAAATGAAATCATCGGTGATTAGGTTGTTCTGATTTACTTATTGGGTTAAGGGTTAAAGTGGTATTATCTTTTGTTAACTTTTAAAATATTTAGCTGGATAATTGCTTCAAAAACGTATATTGAAATTGTCGTTGAGAGTTTGAAGGATTTGATGCAATTTTGACGATTAACACGAAGGACACTGATTGGGAAGAGTATGGGGAGAGTTAAAGGGAGGTGAAGAGGGCTATAAGGAGAGTGGAAGAGGAGTGGGGAAGAAAATTGGCCTGAAATATGAGGCCTCTAATGAAATGTTATGAAATATTATTTATAGCCGTTTCACGACGGTAGGCCTATTTATCGAATTTTAAAAGATTATCGGCTTCAAATTTTTCGATGCTTTTTATCATTGTGTTTCAAACTGTCAAATACGACAAATTCTTCGAATGAAAATGCGGCCGAAAACTGTTTCAGGGATTGTTTTAATTAAGGTTCATCAACTTTTATACTTTCAGTTGCATCCTGATGAGAAGCCAATTAGGTTATACGCAACTTTTATCAAAATCTTTGAGAATAGAGTTGACAAAAATAACTTTTGTCTCAATGATCCGCAGTAAATTTTGTAAAAATAATATTTCTTTTTTTTTTTTGTTAGTGCTAATAGTTTCGGTACTCAAATTACTAAGACATCAACTTATATATACTCGGAAAGATGTCGCAAAATATATTTTTTTTTCAATGTCCAAGTTTTATTTTTTGCTATTTTTCATCACACTCCGTCAAAAGAGAAACATTAAATTTTAATTTATGATTTTGTCCAGAAATATTTTTAGATTTAACTTTTAGGGGTGGTTAGATGGTCCAAAAAAAAACCAATGTAATATCAAAAAGCTGGCTTCAATATTGAGTTTAGTTATTTTTT
>SEYY01022540.1:12500-17500 GCA_009176605.1 Armadillidium nasatum
TTAAGATTATTTTTTGGGAGTCTCAGGTAAAAAAAAAATGATTTCATCTTAATTAATTATACCTTTTTTACGGTAATTAAAAGGTATATACAGTACAGGTATATACAGGGTGCGCTTATTTAGTTTTTTTTTTATTTCATTTTAATTAACAGGGTTGGTATTATTTTTCAATTTTTTTTTTAATCAGAATTAGAATAATAAATCATAATTTATAATTATTTATTTTTTTATTTATTTATTTAAAAGTTTTTTAATATTTAATGTTATTTTTTTATTTTATTATAAAATAATATTTATTTATTAAAAATTATTAATAATAAAAAAAAAAAAAAAAAAAAAAAAAAAAAAAAAAAAAAAAAAAAAAAAAAATTTTTTTTTTTTATTTTTTTAAAAATTTTATATAAATAAAAATATATTTTTTAATATTATATATATATATATATAATATATAATATATATATATATATAATTATATATATATATATATATATATATATATATATATATATATATATATATATATATATATATATATATATATATATATATATATATATGTTTGCCTTCCGATGAAGCAGCTGTTGTGTACAGTTTTGATATATTTTGCTGTTGTGTACAGCTTTGATATCGTTTGCTAGCTGTTGTGTAGATTTTTGATATCTTTTGCTGTTGTGTAGTTTTGATACCTTTTACTGTTGTGTACAGTCTTGATATCTTTTGCTGTTATGTAGAGTTTTGATATATATTTTGCTTTTGTGTAGAGTTTTTGATACCTTTTGCTGTTATGTACAGTTTTGATACGTTTTGCTCTTGTGTACAGTTTTTATATCTTTTCCTAAGTGTTCCAGTCTAAAGTATGTCTTAATGATCGACTCTATTTAAGGATAAATTCCTTTTGTTTTTTTAGAAAATGAAATTATGAAGTCTCTTATACTTTTGAATTATAAAATTATAATTTTAAAAGTCTTATACTTTTGAATTATAAAATTATATAGTCTTATTCTTTTGAATTATAATAATATAAAGTCTTATACTTTTGAATTATAAAATTATAAAGTCTTATACCTTTGAATTATAAAATTATAAAGTCTTATACTTTTGAATTATAATAATATGAAGTCTGATTCTTTTGAATTACAAAATTATAAAGTCTTATTCTTTTGAATTATTAAATTATAGTCTCTTATACTTTTTTTGTCATTCTTTTGAATTACGAAATTATAGAATTTTTTGTACTTTTGAATTATAAAATAATAAAGTCTCTTTTTATACTTTTGAATTATAAAACTATAGAGCTACTTGTGTTTTTTGAATTATAAAATTATAAAATTTCGTATTTTTTGAATTAATATTTTAATGTCTGGGATATATTATTGAGAAAATTCCACTAATTTCCACTTGCCTTCAAATATTGCATTTTTAATTTCTAAAGGTTGAATGTAATATGTTAGGTAAATAGTCTGGTTTCTTCGAGGCTTTTAAGAAAGCCTTGTGTTAAAAAGGCATTATTCACAATTTCATTTGTAGAAGTTCTTTCTAAATTTTCCATATTTCTGTAGCTTCACCATTATCAGAAATGTCTCCTAAACTTTAGCAAAACACTTGAGAAATATGTTTTTAAAATTTAATCATGTTTTTTAATTTTATTATTATTTTTATTATTATTATTATTATTATTATTATTATTATTATTATTATTATTATATTATTATTATTATTATTATATTACGTTTCGATTTATAATATTTTCTTTGGGTAAAAACCACCCAGGTATTTTTTTTTATGAGGTTTTTATTTTGTGACCTTTTAAACAAAAAAAATTTTTTCTAATTTTTTATTTACCCATCTCATACTCCCACTATGTCGTACAGTTGTTTAAATAGCTTCTAAAAAGTTGGCTAATGTATTCTAGCAAATATCTTATGATTCAACCAAGACCGATCTCCACCAAGTACTGGAGCTTGTATATATTCAGCAAAAGTTGCCTAACTATTAAAAAAACATTTGACCATTAAGTATTTGAACTTTTATATTATCGGTTGGTCAATCTTGAATCAATAAATTTAGATCGTGATGGACAGTCGCAGAATATAATTATTCTATTTAATTAATGTTTAAAACTCAATCATTTTAGCATTAGTAATGGTCATTAATATGCCGCTAATATTGCATTTATTTTTTATTTCCACTTTAGTTATAGAATATTTGGTAGTGTAAAAGAGATATTCTGGTGTATATGAATGTCTTGAAGTAGTTATTTTCATAAACTAAATGTACTTGTTTGTGTTGTCTGTTTGTTACAGAGAACACAAATAATAAGTTCATTTGACACATTACAGTCACTAAGGTTCAAGCTTACAGTTAGACACCCTGTAGAAAAGTTAACATTTTTTTTATCCAACAATTGTCCTGTAAAAGCTTTTCTCTTTCTATTTCTTTAGTTTATATCCAGTACAGTATGCTTTATTTTTTTTTTTTTTTTTTTTTTTTTTTAACTCATATCGAACATTTTTTAGAGATTCGAAACATAGGGAGTAGGAGAATGTTATTTACTTACCTAACATTTAGATATTTATAAATAATATTCATTTTCAGATTTCATTTGTATTAAGGTTTTTTTTCGATATCTTCCAAAATTGTTTGTTTTTATCATTTTCTTTGTAATTTTTTTTTTTTAAGGAAAAATTAAAAAAAAAAAAGAATCAGTTGATTTAAATCTGAATTTATAAATAAATAAAAAAAAAAGGAAAAAATCATTCAATTTAAATTTGAATATTCTAATTTTTGTATTATTATTTTGGATTAAACCATTTAAAAATTTATATTAAAAACGCACATTTAGAAATGAGTCTTAAATATCCTACCTCTATAATAAGCATTTTTAATGTTTTATAGTAAGTGAAATAATATATATATATATATATATATATATATATATATATATATATATATATATATATATATATATAATATATATATATATATATATATATATATATATATATATATTATATTTTTATTTTTAATTTTAATTTTTTGACGAAAAGTCGAAATATTGCGGTACATGTTATTAATTCAAGAGTCGAATTTACCTCACTAATAATGCTAATAAACAAATGTTTTAAAGGCCATTCAAAACCACGTAAAATAGATTCACAATTGTAAATTTTTGTAGTTATACAACCTAACCTAACTTTACCTAATCTAACCTAACCTAACCTTACTCAACCTAACTTAACCTAACCTATTTTTTCTACATTAGTTAAAGAAACTTTGGTAGCTTACAAAATAAATTTTTCTGTTTGATTAAAGTTAAACATTTTTATATTAGAAAAAAAGTATGTTTAAAATTTTTTTTATTAGGAGGCAGTTTGTATTTGTTTAGATGTTGAAAATTGTTTCTAATTTTCGATGCTTGGATGATTTTGTTCTTTTTTTTTGTGGGATTTTCCAACTTGAAAGAGATTTTCCAAAGAGGTTATACGTGGTACTGGATGTTCCAACGTACTTTTTAGAAAATTAAAATTCCAATAAATACTTTATATAATCACGAGTTTTAAAAGAATTTCTGTATATATATATATATATATATATATATATATATATATATATATATATATATATATATATATTATATATATATATATATATATATATATATATATATATATATATATATATATATATATATATATATATATATATATATATAAATTATAAAAATAAATTTATTGTTATTATTTATTATTATTATTATTATTATTATTATTATTATTATTATTATTATTATTATATTTTTTTTTTTTTTTTTTTTATTTTTTTTTTTTTTTTTTTTATTTTTAGGTAATTTTTTTCATTATTATTATTATTACCGTAAAGTCTTTTCTCTTACTTGAATGATAACTAATCAAGAAAAATTCTTTAAACCCTCACCCCCACCATTACCCCCACCCCACACCACCTCAAAATTGTTCACGCTACGCTCTGTGCTAATATGTTATAAAAGTGTTAAAAAGAAGGGTTTGCTTTCAAGTAAAGAATACTATATATATATATATATATATATATATATATATATATAATATATATATATATATATATATATATATATATATATATATATATATATATATATCCGGGGAATACCCTCAATGATAAAATTAGAGCAACATTTATTTTATTTGGGTACTATTATTACACTGGGGGTATTTACTTTACTGCTAGTCTGATATTTTGAATTATATAATGAATATTAGCTGATTTAGGATTATTATAATATATTATATTAATTATTATAATTAAGCGAATTAAAATATTATATAATTATATTAAGCGAATATTATATTTAATTGATTAAAAAATAAAAATATAATTTGACTTGACAAGTTGATAGATTTGTATACAGCGATAGAGGATATTTTAATAATTCCAAAAACCTATTTTAATACATTATTATGTAAGTTATGACCATTGAAATACTGGCAGTATATAGGACAAATAACTGGACTTAAACTAGGGAAGAAATGATGTGTCCTTATGATGTCAATTATCATCATGCCCACCATCCAGTGCTGGGATAGAAAGATTGTTCAATTCTACTGACCTCATTCATATCATTCATACCAAGTTGAGAAATTGACTGAGCAGTGAATGCGTGGTAAAATTGGTGCAATTATATAGATACATTGGGTAGAAGGATAAAGTATATGAAATTTACAATCTAGAAGACAATATTGAGCTAATTGCAAATAATGAATGAATTTTTTTTTTTTTTTTTAATATATGTAAAATACAAGTGATTTTTGTTTTTGTTTTTGTTTAAGATGACTAAAATTATTTATAAAAAAATGTATAAAATTGTTCAATATTATTCAAGTAATATTGTAATAAAATAATGTAATTATTTTATGTTTTTCATAGTATTATATATCGTCAACTTTTTTCCTAGTTTTTCCCGGGGAATCCTAAGGTGGTAAAAATTACCCTTACCAAACCTTGCC
>SEYY01022540.1:22500-31008 GCA_009176605.1 Armadillidium nasatum
TTTTTTTTCACTGCTGAATTGATTTCGTGAATTTCTTTTTTCCTATTCCAAAATAATGTTTTCCTTTTCGATCTTTCTGATCAAAGCTGCCGAGATGATGAGTTTTACGATTGAAATTGATCGATCTTGGCTTCAGTTTCGTAGAGCAGCTTCAGATTATCGTCTGCATATTTTCGATTGATGATATCCTTGCTTATCTTAATATGTGGTAATCTATCCTTATGTTTTATGGAGAGTCTCTACCCTCCAGATTTTACCAGTCGCATGAACTCCAAGCTCATTCCATGTGTTTTCCATTATTTTGCTTACTCTTTCTTCTTGGATAATATTTCTCAATCAATATCAACAACAGAGCCGTCTACCGTGGCTCGAACGGTAGGGTGATTGACTCACGTGCTTGAGGGCGCCGGTTCGATCCCACTTCGGGATCCTAGGTATATACTACCTAGGAAAGTTCCTCTCCTCGAATAGGGCAATGCCCGTGAGATGTGAACTTTTTCATAAAAAAAAGTTGATTTGGTGACTCCTACTTTACTCTCAATAATTGTGCTCTCCAAGATCCTTTGTCTTTCATCCTCTTTTTACATTATTCGTTTCTCTTTTTCTCTCTTTTTCTTAAGAGTAACCTCCAGAATCCAGATTTTCGACTCCGTTTTGCCTGATTTAGATTTTTTTTTTTTTTTTTTTTTTTTTTTTTTTTTTTTTTTTTTTTGTACAGGGATTTAAATCAAATGTAATTTAGAGGATTTTAAATGCTTTCCTCTTAGCAATACTCTTCAAACTGTTATGTCTGTCTTCTTCAACAACTCTGTCATCTCTACTGTAAACTCTATAAACATCTTGGGTCTGATGTAAACATTTTCTGGGAAACGTCATTGGAACGGTTCCAAATATGTATTCAAAAAAGGATTTTTGTTCATTTTAAAACTTGTTTCTTTCTCTCATTTACTTCAGCTACAGTTATGCACTTATGTAGTAAGTTGTTTTTCCTTTTATTGGAGTATTGTACTCCTAACTGTGATGGATTCAGTTCCAACTATTACTTCAGCTACAGTTATGCACTTGTGTAGTAAGTTGTTTTTCCTTTTATTGGAGTATTGTACTCATAACTGTGATGGATTCAGTTCCAACTATCTTTTGGGCTGGGTCGGGTCATAGGAAAGGATATTTAATTAAAAGTGCAGGTTTTAATATACCATTTATCCCACCGTTAAGACGTTATTATTTATTCATTATTCTTGAGGTACTGAAACTGCATTTGCGCAAGGGAGCTCATCGCTTGCATTAAATAGCTTTTGTGGTACTCTCCGTCTTTTTTCTCATACCAAGTGGGCATTGTACTGTCTTTCCAGCAATTTCTGTGGTGTGGAGTTTTCGACGTTGTACTATTTGGACGAGCAATTTTTGTGTTGTTGAATTCTTCAACTTGGCCTCTTTTTTACCTTCAGCTTTGCGTTCTATTCACTTTAAATTCTTTTAAAAATAATAAATAATCGTTGTGTTTGTTTACCCTTTTTTTTTTTTTTTTTTTTTTTTTTTTTTTTTTTACAAGGTAAATAAATACCAGAGTATATTTTAAATCTTTTATCCAAAGCTTCTGTTAAAAATAGAAACAATAATAATAATAATTATTATTATTATTATTATTATTATTATTATTATTATTATTATTATTATTATTATTATTAACCTTTAATAAAATTGGTTTAATTCATCAATCTTTTATAGTTGAAAAAATAAAAAAAAAAAAAAATTTTTTTTTTTTTTTTTTTTTTTTTTTGATCGATTGAAGGCATAATTAATATATATATATATATATATATATATATATATATATATATATATATATATTATATATATATATATATATATATATATATATATATATATATATATATATATATAGTATATATAGTGTGAGTGTGTGTGTGTGTGCCGTCAAAGTTGCTAACAAAAGTATTGAAGGCTTTAAGATGCACTATTGTCTGTAACTCTATATCTTCTTTTTATACCCAGGGATGGATGACCTTGCAAAAGGGCAGGTGGGTGGGCAGTGCCCAGGTATAGCCAAATATTGCGTAAGATTCTCTCTCTCTCTCTCTCTCTCTCTCTCTCTCTCTCTCTCTCTCTCTCTCTCTCTCTCTCTCTCTCTCTCTCTCTCTCTCTCTCTCTCTCTCCTCTCCTCTCTCTCTCTCTCTCTCTCTCTCTCTCTCTCTCTCTCTCTCTCTCTCTCTCTCTCTGAGGTATTTATTTTGTTCTATTTTATTATTATTATTATTTGTGATGATTGTGGGGCTGTTTCCTAGTTATCGTTGTTTGTATTTATATTATTAAATGTTATGTAAGGTTGATAGTTTGTGGTAGACGTGTAAAGGTTCAGTGTTTAGTGATCCTTTAATAGATAATCTCATTGAGCTTCTTCATCTCTTCTTCTTCACACGCTACAATGAGTTGCAGTGAGGCAAGTAATCCCATTGTTCTAAAACTCACTTTTGATCGGTCTTGTTTTGAGAGATTTGGATTCAGTGTGCATCGGGGGGGTTGAAAACCCTTCTTATTAATTCTTTTTCCAATTTATTAAACTTGTGATGGTCTTTTGAATAATGAAAAGAGGGATGGAGGGAGGGGGAGAGATGTGTACATTTTTTGATTTGTATTTATTATTTGCATTTTCTTCATTTTCGTTTTTGTTTTTTTGTTTTTTCTTTTTTTTCACTTCTTAAAAGTATAAATAGAATAATAATAAATGTATTGCTTTTTCTTTATAAAAATATTTTCCGTGTATTATTTTGCCCACTGAATATAATATTCTCAATTTAGGTGGAATTATATTTTTTAAACGTTTTACCGCCAAGTTAAATTGAGTAATTAAATTATAATAACAAAAATTTTACCTCATTTAAAATGTTAAAGTTTTGAAATATAATTTTTTTCGAACCACGGTTCGCATACTTGCTACGATAATTCAGCAGTTACAAGACATTGTATTTATAGTTAAAGCTAATGTGAAAATATTCTAGCTAGGGATGGAGCGATACCAAAATTTTTACCCATACCGATATCGATACCTAAAAATATACCTATACTTCACTCCATCCCTAATTCTAGCTATGTACCATCTTCCAACTATATATATATATATATATATATATATATATATATATTATATATATATATATATATATATATATATATATATATATATATATATATATATATATATATATATATATATATATATTATATGAGAGAGAGAGAGGTATCCTATTTGTAGTAGGTAGTGGTAGCTGTATAGAGCGATTTTGCTTGGAGAAAAGAAAATGTTTGAATGGTATGTCACCTGTTTTAAGTGTTTGTCTAAAAGAAACTGAAATTATTCGAAGCCAAGTGTGATTTATCAGCCACCTGATCACAGACCCAACAAAACAGTCTATTGTGAAAAAAAAAACAAAAAAAAAGACCCATCGGCTAACAACACCAACGGTAGACTCGGTTTTTTTTTTTTTTTTTTTTTTTTTTTTTTTTTTTTTTTTTTTTTTTTTTTATGGTTGGTTGTCGTAGGCCTCTGTAAAAATATTCGTCATTCGTAACGTCTTCCACTTGGGGAGTTGGAGAGAGTGTCGGGGAGACGGGGGTGGGGAAGTGGGAGAAAAAACAATTGGTAAATATATACAAAGGAGAGAAGAGAGGGTGGGGTGGGGGAGGTAAGAAGGAAATATTCTCTTGTGGTTGTCTGCTTGTCATTTCTAGAAGAGGATTATTACAATATATATATATATATATATATATATATATATATATATATATATATAAATATATATATATATATATATATATATAATATATATATATATATATATATATATATATATATATATATATATATATATATATATATATATATATATATATATTATATATATATATATATATATATATATATATATATATATATATATATATATATATATATATATATATATATATATATATATATATATATATATATATATATATATATATATATATATATATATATATATATATATATATATATATATATATATATATATATATATATATATATATATATATATATATATATATATATATATATATATATATATATATATATATATAATATACACAGTAATTGAAGTACACTGCATGAGGATTCTTGTTTAACCTGCATTTATACATATATATAAAAACATTCTTTTATCATTTTATTTTTCTTCTTTTGTTGAAGCGAATGTTTGAATGTTTTTTGGTCGACGTCGGAAAAAAATTTATGAAAAGAAAAAATAAAAAAGATTAGCGGGTCTTCTTTTTTAAAATAATTTTTATTCATTTGAATTTTAGGCCTATTCACTCTCAAAAAAAATAAATATATATATATATATATATATATATATATATATATATATATATATATATATATATATATATATATATATATATATATATATATATATATATATATATATATGTTGTAATATACAGTGTTGAGTGAAATTAGAATTAGAATCAGAAGAATATTGTAAAAGGCTTAAACATTCAGTTAAGCCATTCTGGCTAACCAGTTAAGAATGATAGACTTATACGAGAAGGGGAAACATTTTAGGTTGTTTCTACCTAGAATGAGCATAAATAATCGAAGCAGCTCCGTCTAACACGTGATTAAATCGCTTTATCATCCTAACTTAACCTAACCTTACCTTCTTACCTAATCTAACCTTATGTTACTGTAAAGAAATATTGATCAATGGAAAACACCTGTTATAAATGTTGTAGATTCTGACATCTGCAATAACTTTATTCAAATTTTTAAAATCCATGTGAAGAAATTGTGGAAGCCAACATGAATGAAGCACTTCTTCCTCAATAATTATCTCTAGAATTCTATGAAATTTTATTTATTATCAGAAGCAATTGCAAAAGTAACTTATGAAGAAATGTTTGCTATTGTTGAAAGATCAAATCAATATTCTATATTCGAGAAAGATATGTTAGACGATGCAAAGCCCTTGTTACACATGCAGTAGATACCTAGGTACCTTATTAAGTTATTAGTGCGGGTCTTGAAGAAATAAATTTTTAATTTATTAAATCATTTGAAGAAGTTACTTTAGAAACAAGAGAGAATCCGCCTTTTCAGTGATTGTCCACGCTATTCAGACTGTTTATTTTTATAAAACCTTGACAAGTAATACCTCAGTGGTATTTATACCATAGTTGAGGAACAGGAATCTTCAGTTAAGTAAAAAAGTTTCAGAAAACTGGACAATCAGTTTTTTGTTCCTAGGTTTAGAAATTAAAATTAAAATTTAAGTAAAGAGATATTGAAAACAAAATAAAAAGAACTCGACGTTAGAAGTGTTGAAAGATTGATAGCGACTGCATGATAT
Organism: Armadillidium nasatum; assembly: GCA_009176605.1. Lineage (NCBI taxonomy): Eukaryota > Metazoa > Arthropoda > Malacostraca > Isopoda > Armadillidiidae > Armadillidium > Armadillidium nasatum. The sequence goes on from SEYY01022540.1 coordinate 27,909, forward strand.
TTACGTAAGATGCTTCTGTCATTTCTGTGAATGATGATAAATCTCTAAGTTTACCTTCGACTTCCTCAAGATTATTCGATGAATTAACAATCATGGAACACTAGAATTACAAAGAAAGGATAATGTAAAAAGAAAGTAACTAAGAGTAATTTCAATTGCATGAGGAAATTGCAGGTATATTTAAATTTACAATTACCTCTTCTGAGAAATAATGGTCTATTTATGTGGTTAAAAAAATTTTTTTAAAGAAATATTTCGAGTTTTGAGTAAGCCACATGTGAAATATTTAAGGAATGAACTTTTGTTGAAAGTAATAGTTATGGTGTTTACTACAGAAGGTAAAAATGTGGTCCTGCAGGATATAGATAGATTCTGTCCAGTAGACAGTAAATATTTTATAATTTTTTGTAAAATAATTTGTGAAAATATAGTTACAGTTAGTAAAATTTTATTCATATATAATATTTTGTTTGTCTAATTTAAATGGATCTAATAGGCAATAAGTAGACAATGAAATTTGCATTAAAAAAAAAAAAAAAAAAAAAAAAAAAACATTTTAGTAAGTAAAATCGGACAAAAAGAAAACATTGATCGCTTGAAAAAGTCTATTACCGATTATCAACCGATTAATCGGTGCCCCTCAATATATATATATATATATATATATATATATATATATATATATATATATATATATATATAATATATATATATATATATATATATATATATATATATATGCGCAATTAAGTTTTTAATAATATTATTATCATGCTACCACTATACTACTTATAATAATAATGATTATGATGATAATTATAATAATTTAATATTTATAAAATTTATTGAACAGTAAAAATTTTACATATATTTACATATATAAATTTACATGGTAACCAAAAAAGCAAAATAAATATTAATGTATAACAACATATATTAAATCAATTTTATTTATACATTCAGAGATTAATATTATTGACCAAATATACATAGGTATTTACATGCTAATTAACATTAAAGTACATAGTGTACACGTAGCTGAAAAGAGGCATCTCGGGGGGTAGTACAGTTGTTTCTTTAGGGGGGTTGCATTTAGTACATTTTTATATATGTTCGACATTACCTTAATAGTATGTTATATTATGCAATTTAACTAACATTAGTAATGTTAAAATAAATTAGATTACTAATTAATTATTTAATAAAAATATTAATAATTCTAAAAATAATTTTTAATTTATATTTCTTTTGATATTTCTTGGAAGGATTACTTAATTTCTTTTAGTGAAGGAACTTGTATGAAAGAGGTTGGGTGTTCTGATGTTCTTTCAAAATTTCTTACCCTCCCCCCCCCAGGTGCTTGCTCTTTAAAGAGGTGTCTTTGGGACATGTATAGAGAACAGGATTCACTCAGTTTGGGTAGTTCCAGTCTCATAGTTGCTAGTCTAGTGCTTTTCGTCTCATCAATTCTCCCGCTCTCACTGACTCTCCAATCTCTTTCTGTTCTTTAGAATTGTTGCTCCGATCTCTTTATACTCTTGCTATAACAACGCACACCTGTTCTTCGTTCAGGAGGAGTTAGGCAACACGCTTTTCTACACAATCTCCTTTTTTTTTCATCCAACTCTGTGACCTCATACTTCACTCCCATGCTCAATCGTACATACACTCAATTTGTAAAGTTGATAATACACTCTACCTATTTTTTTTCATATTCCCTTTGTACCGGAACATGTCGGTCTTTAATTTGGTCATAGTTCTTGATCTTCTCTAAAGACTAAAACTGATGGAATTTGGTTGACATATGTTCTTTATCCACCAGAGGATATATATAGTATATATATTTATATATTATATAATTATATATATATATATATATATATATATATATATAATTATATATAATTTTTTTTTTTTTTTTTTTTTTTTTTATTTTATTTTATTTTAGCTTAATTAGGTTTAATTAATGTAACTAGCTTAACTTAACCTAACATAATCTAGCCTAACCTTTCCCCCTCCCCCCACACTTTAACCCATTGACTTCATAAATTTTGTATTTTACACCGATCTTCGAAAAAATAAAGAATTCCAAATTACTACTAACTTGGTAAAAGTTAAACCAAATGAATAAGTAATTTTGGTTGGTAAAAGTTAAACCAAATGAATAAGTAATTTTGGGTGGTAAAAGTTAAACCAAATGAATAAGTAATTTTGGTTGGTAAAAGTTAAACCAAATGAATAAGTAATTATGGGTGGTAAAAGTTAAACCAAAGAATAATAGTCATTTTGCTACTGCCAGTAAATGTCATTAACTTCGTTACTGCTTTAATTTTGAACAAATGGTATATATTATGTATGATAAATCATCGTACCTTAGATGCAGTAAGTTTTAGGGATAGAAACTAAACTAAGCTTAAATATAAACGAAGGTGTTTCTTGCAGTTGAAAATAAAATTTATCTTATTTTCGTAATTGTATAGTCCAAATTAGAGGTTTTTACAATATTTTTCACTAATTACAATTATTGATATAAGAAAAAAGCAAGACTACTCCAGTCTGTCGAATATATTATATCTATCTTTATTTAATTCATATTTACAGAAACATTCTTATTATTAACAACAGAATCTTACGAATAACTGAAATTTTTTATTTTCAGACGATTAATTATATTATTGATTGATTTTAAGTGTTATAAAAATAAAAGTTCCGGAAATCGCTTTAACAATATATATATAAATAATATTATATATATATAATATTTTATATATATATAAAATATATAATATATAATATATATATATATATATATATATATATATATATATATACTATAATATTAGAGAGAGAGAGAGAGAGTTTAATACCAATTTACAACCTCTCCCCTCTTTCGTATTTCAATTTTCTTTTGCCCACCAAACCACCAAATTTGCAGTGCCAGTCGCTCCACCAAACTCAACCAAATTCTTTCAACATAACTAGACTCCCCTTCCCCCATTCACTATTAATTAAAGCCACGTTACTTGCTCCCCCCTACCCCTACTTCTCCCTTCGATCGTCTGTTTGTGCACTATCCTTTATTTGCCTCTTAAGATGTATA
>SEYY01022541.1:0-15000 GCA_009176605.1 Armadillidium nasatum
AATGTACTTTTTTCTGAATAAACTGTTGGAATTGGAATTGTTGGAATTATTGTTATTATTATTATTATTATTATTATTATTATTATTATTATTATTATTATTATTATTATAATTATTATTATTATTATTATTAGTAGTAGTAGTAGTAGTAGTAGTAGTAGTAGTAGTGGTTATATATGACAAACACATATACATGTATACATACATAAGGAATAATACGTACAAATTAACTTTTACATAAATTCATAAATATATTCATACTATATTCTAAACAAATACGTAATACATAGATGCACACATACATTCATGTATGTATGCATACATACATACATACATTCATGTAGTCATACTTACATACATTCATACATATATACAAACACCCATGCATATATGCATACATATTATATTCTACATAAATACATAATACACAGATACATATATATTTATAAATACATTTATGCATACATACATTAATACATATAAATATATATTCATACATTCATACATACATGCATGAATACATACATTCATACATGCATATAATCATACATTCATCTACATAAAAACACGCATACATACAAATATACAAACTATATCCTACACAGATGCCTAATGCATAGTTACGTACATTTATAAATACATGCATATATACATATATACATACTATATCCAACACAAATGCATAATACATAGATACGTACATTTATAAATACATACATACATACATATATGCATACATACATACTTGCATACATACATACATACATACATACATACATACATACATACATACATACACACTATATTCTATACAAATACATAATACATAGATACATACATTTGTAAATACGTGCATACATTCCCATAAACATATATACTTTTATACATTCATACATACATGCATGCATACATACATACATTCATATAGGCATACTTACATACTTTCATACATACATACAAACACCCATGCATACATGCATACGTATTATATTGTACATAAATACATAATACATAGATACATATATTTATAAATGCATGTATGCATACATATATTTAAACATGCATATGTACATTCATACATACATGCATGCATACATACATTCATATATGCATATAATCATACATTCATTTATACATACAAACACGCATACTTACAAACATACATACTATATCCTACATAGATGCCTAATACATAGTTACGTACATTTATAAATACATATATTTTCAATTCTATAGCAGAAAAAAATATTAAATAAATATTTTATGAAAGATTTAGTAAAAAAAAAAGTCAGCAGCAATACAATCCCCTGTAAAAAAAAAAAAAACTGATCGAAATATTTTTTTTCATACAAGAAATATAGGTAAAGAAAGGGGTAAACTTTAAATTCTCTCTCCGAATCAAAGAAAGCTTTTATTCCCTGTGAACATAATTTAAATCAGCTGTGACGTCTTAAATAGTTGCTTATTGTTTTCTGCAATAACTCTTTTTATTTATTACATCAATATTATAGTAATTCATACTTTTATTTATAATACAATTTTTGTGTTCTGTATAAGTTTTAAAATTAAAAATGTATTATTATTATTCCCTTATTACTTTTAAATAATTTTATTTTATTATCGCATCTTATATAATTTTTTTAAAAATACTACTTTTAAAAGTTGCCAATTGTGTCTTTTCCAGTTTCAAATTTTCATTAATTAAACATTTTTAACTTTAAATATAGTATTTTATTTAATGTACTTATTTGAAATATTATAATAAAAATATTTAGGAAAAATTTTTAAAAATTTTAAAATACAAATATTAAGTTATTAAATTTTTTTATTATAACATTATAACCTTTGTTATAATTTATAAGTATGCATCTATTCAAAGATCGGTTGGCAAGTTGATTTGTAATGCAAATTTATAAAATGAATGATAGATAGATAAACGGGCAAGAAAGATTGGTTGGTAGATAATTGTGGATAGATAGTTTGAAACAAGCTTGTATGTATGTATGTATGTATGTATGTATGTATGTATGTATGTATGTATATGTATGTATGTATGTAGGTATGCATAGACAAATTTATGAATGTGTGTGTATATTTGTGTGTATGAATTTATACATAGGTATGTAGGCATGCATTTGTCTTTTAGTATGTACTATGAAAAATAATGAATTAAATCCTTAAAAAATATTTATCTATTTATTTTTTTTCCTGTCTCTTCAAATATCTGCCAATATATATATATATATATATATATATATATATATATATATATATATATATATATATATATATATATATATATATATATATATATATATATATATATATATATATATATATATATATATATATATATATATATATATATATATATATATATATATATATATATATATATATATGGTGGAGTCTAGGGCATTTCGTCTCATCAACTCTCCTGCTTACTAACTCTTCAATCTCTTTCTGCCCGTCGAATTGTTGCGTCACTCTCTCTATACTATCGCTATTACAATGGACACTGCTCTTCTGAACTCTCTCGTCGCATACCTCCTCCTCTGAGAAGGGCTCGTGCGACTCGACTTTCCACACAGTCTCATCCTTTCTCTGTCCAACTCTCTGACCCCAGGCTTAACCGCTATGCTCTGTCCTACATGTACTCTACTGGTAAAGTCTGGAACACACTCCCTTCTTCTATTTTTCCAACTTCCTATGACTTACACACTTTCAAACGTCGTGTATCGGGACACGTCGGCCATTAGTTTGACCAGGCTTCCGTCTTTTCCCCCAACTCTGGTGGAATTTTGGTAGGCCTCTTGCCTTTGCCCACCAGAGGTGATAAAAAAAAAAAAATATATATATATATATATATATATATATATATATATATATATATATATATATATATATATATATATATATATATATATATATATATATATATATATATATATATATATATATATATATATATATATATATTGAAATACAAATAAAAATATACAGAAACTTGGAAGTCGTTGTTCGGGTAGAATTTTCCTCAGATTAAAAGAAAAAGTGATTGTCTTATCAATAATGACAGAATAAGCATTTATTTTATTGTATTTATTTTAAGCCTATATCAAGTTTTAAAAACCTTGCTCACTATAGAACATTCCCTACTATGAAGCCTGAACCAAATCGTTGACAGGTAAAGCGATCGACTCTGTTTAAACACAATCGATAGGCTAACATACTTTATTCCCATAACTTAATACAGATTTTATTACTGATATTACTATTATTATTATTAATGCCTGAAACAAATCGTCGACAGGTAAAGCGATCGACTCTGTTCAAACACAATCGATAGGCTAACATACTTTCTTCCCATAACTTAATACAGATTTTATTACTGATATTACTATTATTAATATTATTATTATTATTATTATTATTATTATTATTATTATTATTATTATTATTATTATTATTATTAGCTTTCGTTGCTATTTAAGCCTATTATTATTATTATTATTATTATTATTATTATTATTATTATTATTATATGATTCGGATGTCGTCAGGAGTGCAGGTGCTTAAAACAGATGGGGAAAAAGAAGAGAGAAGCATTAGATGGAAGAGAAGAGAAAAGAAGTCAAGATAAGAGAAGAGAAGAGAAGAGAGGGACGTATAAGAGAAGAAAAGAGGAAAAAGAAGAAAAGACAATGGAATCGTTACAATCTATACTGAAAATTGTAAAGATTGTTTAAAGAATGCTTAAGAATTGAATTCAAAAGAATATTATTTTCCGAGTAACTTTAAAATAATAATAGATTTATTTTAAAATTTCGGTATTTTTTAAAACAAAATTAAATTAATCTCAATTAAATTATTATTCAAAATCTCTGGTGAAGCAACATAACTTTCAGGTAAAATACTTTCGCTGCTTAAATGAAAATTTGACGTTAGCATTAAGAAAAATTTAAAAAAATTTAAAAAATTTTAAAAAATACAAAATTTAAAAAATAGACTTTGGATTAGGTGACAGATTTGAATCATGAAGAATACTTCTTCACTCGGTTATAGAGGCTGGGAATCCCTTAACCGGTTTTTTCCTCTTCCCAAGTACAATTGCAGGAATTGCTTTTCCTGCAATTGACACCACCCTGCACCATGCGGGATATGGTGTAGAGTATAAAAAAAAAATTATTATTATTATAATTATATATTATTATATATATATATATATATATATATATATATATATTATTATTATTATATATTATTATTATTATTATATATTATTATTATTATTATTATTATTATTATTTTATTAGCTTTCGTTGCTATTTAGGCCTATTATTATTATTCGAATGGTGATGGAAAAAAATTGAAATCAGAGCTATTTGCATTTTCTTATTTTATAATGTTATTTTACAATTTTCAATCAAACTATTTTACAGTATTTGATGATAAACATAAAATTAACTCCATATTTTTATTTTTTTTTTAAATTATATTTCTAGGCTTATCAAAAAATACCGACTTTAGGCCTACATTAAAGTAAGAAAAGTTAAACTTCAGTTCATATCGCTAAGTTTTGCAAGGGTTGTAAGAGGAATCGAGCGCTCTATAGGGAGAGGCTTACTGCTGAGCAGCGATGTGAGAACTCTTTAAGAGGAGCGGATAGTGCAGAAATGTCTAGGATTTTTTTACATTGTTAAAATCAAATATGTAAATAGATTTCGTAATGCTGAGAAAGAATATGAACATCATAAGATCCTGTGAGCAGCCTCCTTTCAGTAGATTTGGCCCCTCCAAAAAAAATTTTTTAAATTTTGTTGAAATCAAATTCTGTGTTATCTTGCAATTTCTAAATTACAAGAGATAAAGCAAACATATTTAATATCTGAAATGTACGTGTCATTTCGAACTTTAAACCCTTCTTGGATCGTTCCTCTATCTGCTACGGTTGAGGAGATTTGGGTCCCAAAGTTTACAATTTTCTTTCGAATTCTCAGAAAGTACGACAAACCACCTTGGTATGTATGTCGGGGTTTTAACTCAAAAACGGCAATATGTAGAAGAATCTGAATTGCAAATTTGGAATCAGGGGTCCCAAATCCTTATGTCTCTAGAATATCAAGCCGATCTATACCTATTGATAAGAAAGTTATAAGAATTTAAAAACTTACACAAACTTTGATCGGAATATTTCAGAAGTTAAAATGGTTTCACAGGCTTTCACCTATTAAAACATAAGAAACTCGCCCCATACTCAACTGAAACCGAAATTATCTTTTTGAACTAATTTTTACAGGCGCTTAATACCACAAGAGAGGGTCGATTTCCGTAGGAATTGAGAAATTTTCTCAATTTTTGCTAATATTTATTTTTTAGCATTTTCATGGAGGTAATACAATAGAACTTATTTTTGATTGCCTACCTCCTAGAAAATGAAAAAAAATTTCAACTTTTCGATTTTATGAGCAAGTTTTTTTTCAAACTTTGAAAACGTTAAGTACATTTTTCGATATATTGAAGTTCATTTTCGAAATGAAGAGGTCATTATAGGATAAAACCAATCATGGGCCACCATTTTTGCCTCCTGTTACTTCTAGCTATCTGCCACGGTTATTGAGATAATAATAATAATAATAATAATTATAATAATAATAATAATAATAATGATAATAATTAAAATAATAATAATAATAATAATAATAATAATAATAATAATAATAATAATAATAATAATAATAATAATAATTAAAATTTTGGCAGGCCTATGAGCTTTGACTACTAAAGGATATATATATATATATATATATATATATATATATATATATATATATATATATATATATATATATATATATATATATATATATATATATATATATATATATATATATATATATATATATAAGGTGGAGTCTAGGGCTTTTCGTCATAAACTCTTTTCCTCTTACTAACTCTCTCCAATCTCATTCTTCCCGTCGAATTGTTGCGTCACTCTCTCTATACTATCACTATTACAACGAACATAGCTCTTCTGAACTTTCACGTCACATACCTCCTCCATTGAGAAAGGCTCGTGAGACACGACTTTCTACACAATCTCATCCTTTCTCTGTCCAACCCTCCGACCCAGACTGAACCGCTATGATCAATCTTACATGTACTACTGGTAAAGTCTCGAACACATTTCCTTTATCAGTTTCCCCAATTTCCTTTGACTTGCACAATTTTAAACGCCATGTATAAGGTCATGTAATCCATTAACTATTCTCCTGCTCTGGTGGAGGTTGGTAGGCCACCCGGCCTTTGCTCACCAGAGGAGACAAAGAAAGTAATATATATATATATATATATATATATATATATATATATATATATATATATATATATATATATATATATATATATATATATATATATATATATATATATATATATATATATATATATATATATATATATATATATATATGCTAGATTATGGGAATTAGTTTACATTGGTAAAGTTTTGGAAAGTAAGAAAAGTTAAACTTCAGTTCATACCACTAAGTTTTGTAAGGGTTGTAAGAGGAATCGAGCGCTCTATAGGGAGAGGCTTCCTGCTGAGCAGCGATATGAGAACTCTTTAAGAGGAGCGGATAGTGCAAAAATATCTAGGATTTTTTTTCATTGCTTAAATCAAATATGTAAATAAATTTCGTAATGCTGAGACAGAATATGAACACCATAAGATCTTACGAGCAGCTTCCATTCAGTAGATTTGGCCCCTCCAAAAATTTTTTTTACAAATTTTGTCAAAATCAAATTCTGTGTTATCTTACAATTTCTAAATTACAACAGATATGGCAAAAATATTTAATATCTGAAATGTACGTGTCATTTAAAACTTTAAACCCTTCCTGGATCGTTCCTATATCTACTACGGTTGAATAGATATGGGCCCCCAAAATTTACAATTTTCTTTCGTATTCTCAGAAAGTACGACAAACCACCTTGGTATGTATGTCAGCCTTTAACTCAAAAACGGCAATATGTAGAATAACCGGGATTACAAATTTGAAATCAGGGGTCCCAAATCCTTATGTACCTAGAATATCAAGCCGATCTATTTATTGAGACGAAAGTTATAAGAATTTAAAAACTTACACAAACTTTGATCGGAATATTTCAGAAGTTAAAATGGTTTCACAGGCTTTCACCTATTAAAACTTAAGAGACTCGACCCATACTCAACTGAAACCGAAATTATCTTTTTGAACTCATTTTTACAGGCGTTTAAGTACCACAAGAGAGGGTCGACTTCCGAAGAAATTGAGAAATTTTCTCAATTTTTGCTAATATTTATTTTTTAGCATTTTCATGGAGGTAAGACAATAGAACTTATTTTTGATCGCCTACCTCAAAGAAAATGAGAAAAAAATTCAACTTTTCGATTATATTAGCAAGTTTTTTTTCAAACTCTGAAAAACGTTAAGTACATTTTACGATATATTGAAGTTCATTTTCGAAATGAAAAAGTCATTATAGGGTAAAACCAATCATGGCCACCATTTTTGCCTCCTGTTACTTCTCGCTATCTGCTACGGTTATTGAGATATTAACTGATTAATGAATCTTAGGCTTTACTTTTAGCAATCGCAAATTTTAGCGAAAATAATGCTAAAATTAATAATAATAATAATAATAATAATAATAATAATAATAATAATAATAATAATAATAATAATAATAATAATAATAATAATAATAATAATAATAATAATAATAATAATAATAATAAAAATAATAATAATAATAATAATAATAATAATAATAATAATAATAATAAATTTTTTTTTTTTTTTTTTATTTTATATTATTATATAATATATATTATATAATATATATATTATTATATATATATATATTATATATATATATATATATATATATATATATATATATATATATATATAATATATATATATATATATATATATATATATATATATATATATATATATATATATATATATATATATATATATATCCATTAATTATTCTCCTGCTCTGGTGGAGGTGGATAGGGCCCAGGCCTTTGCTCAGCAGAGGAGATAAAAAAATAGTAATATATATATATATATATATATATATATATATATATATATATATATATATATATATATATATATATATATATATATATATATATATATATATATATATATATATATAATTAATAATAATAATAATAATAATAATAATAATAATAATAATAATAATAATAATATAATATTTTTATATTAATTTATTTTTATATATATAATATATATATATATATATATATATATATATATATATATATATATATATATATATATATATATATATATATATATATATATATATATATATATATATATATATATATATATATATATATATATATATATATATATATATATATATATATATATATATATATATATATATATATATATACTAAACCCGATATATTTTAACTATTTTAACATTTTTTAACTGATGGTATCGAGGGCAATTTGATATTTAAAAAAATAATCGATAATCGATATATCGATATTTTTTAAAATATCGGCATCCCTACATGCATGCATTTGTCTTTTAATATTATGTACTAGGAGGAATAATGAATTAAATCCTTAAAAAATATTTATCTATTTATTTTTTTTCCTGTCTCTTCAAATCTTTGCCTATATATATGTATTTATGTAGTATATATATATATATATATATATATATATATATATATATATATATATATATATATATATATATATATATATATATATATATATATATATATATATATATATATATATATATATAACATTTTTTTTCAACTGGTCCAAAACGTCGACACAGTAAATCGATATCGATTAAATAAAAAATAATCACTACCACCACTCACGGGTCTGGGGGTACTGGGTGCTCCACCCCCGCAGACATATGTTCGTGTGCCATGCATTTACTAAAATAATGTATAAAAAACAAATAATATTATAAATTATTAAAATAAAAAAAAAATAGGCTTACATATCGATTGTATCGTTATGTAAAAAATACGATGTCGATCAAAGCGTTCGACACAATTTTTTCACATGCGGCCAAATCGTAGACATTTCAAAACTGAAAAGGATAATGGTCGATTCTTTTTGTCGACCATTTGACCTATCGACTATTTTCCATGTCGAGATTTTGGGTATAGCTCAAGGTGACCATATTTTTCTGACCAAAAATCGTGACGATTTTGAACATTGCCCCCCCACCCCCAAATATCCTGCTCGTAAGGGTTTTAAGGGATGTATAAAGAAGGGTGATTTTTAATATAAAGAAGAAATACTATTGTTGTTTTCAAAAACAAGTCATATGGTTTATTAGTTAAGGACATTAAAAAAAAAAAAAAAAAAAAAAAAAAAAAAAAAAAAAAAAAAAATTTGCCATCTAATTTAATAAACAAAAGTTGGATAAAATACTATTATCCGTCCCGCTTTACCTTCTAAAAAAATTTGGACACGGCTTAAAAAATGCATGGTGTAGTGCAGGGCTTCTTAAACTTTTTTATATAGCGACCCCCTTCAAGCTTAGGAAATTTTAAACGACCCCCTCCTCCATATAATGAAATATATATTAACCGTAGATGTAGATGTAATATCGCACTATTTTACAATGTAAATAAAATAAGGATTAAAGAATACGTACCCATTCATTTCACATATATATAATTGGAAACGTTGACGGGATATCGGTCGTAATAAAACACAATAAACAGAATGACATAAAACTATATATATATTTATTCAATAGGAAAAATAAACTTTTGTAACAATTTTTTTATAAGAAAACATAAAACTATATCTATATATTCAATAGAAAAAATAAACTTTTGTGACAATTTTTTTAATAAAAACATATTATTAACATCACACAATATTAATGTGACGGATGTGATTGTTTATTTTTACACAAATAATTAAATCTAGGCTCAATTTGAGTTAGTGCAGATCGTAATAAATTTTCAACGTTTATTAAAGTTGAACGGTATTTTGATTTTATGTAAGTTAATGTGGAAAAGGCTGATTCACATAAATATGTTGTACAAAATGGCAGTAATTTGTTCATTGCCATTTCCGATAGTAGGGGATATTCTGATTTGATTTCTATCCAAAATTCATGCACAGGCACTTGAGAAAATCTGAGTCGCAAGGTAGTATCACTTGTTAATTCGGCAAATTCTTCTTGTGCTTTTAAGTTTAAAAAATTAATTTCTTTCATTTCAATTGAAAATGGATTGCAAATCCATTGTTGTGTATCGATATCATTGGGAAAATACCTATGCATGTAAACTTCCATATCCTTCAAATGATTAACTATAATTTTTGTTATAGGAGTATCTTTTTTTGAAATATTGTTACTAATTATATACTCGTCAGTAAATGGAAACATTTCGAGCGATCCACTTTCCACTCTGTTCTTCCATATAAGAATTTTTTTAACAAAGGCCTCAAGTTTATTTTTTAACATAAACATATTAACGCAGACTCCCTGCATTGATAAATTCATATCATTGATTTTATCAAAAATATCTGCCAAATAGCATAGCTTGAGAAGCCATAAATTATCGTGAAAATAATCGGCCAAATTAGAATTTTGCTCTGTTAGAAATATAAGAACTTCATCTTTTAAAGTTAATAATCGTTTCAAACTTCGACCTCTTGATAGCCACCTAACTTCAGCATGTAGCAATAAACTTGTATAATCCGAATCCATATCAATGCACAAATTTTTAAACAATCGACTATTAAGTGCTCGACTTTTAATAAAGTTAATGATTTTGACTGCATCAAAAAAAACAGTGTTTAATTCTGGTGCAATTTTTTTAACAACAAGTGCCTCTCGGTGAATCATACAATGTGTAAATGTAATATGATCATTTCCAGCTTTAACAAATGCTGTAAAACCAAGATCTTGTCCGGTCATTGCTGCAGCACCGTCTGTGCACACACCAACACAATTTTTCCAATTTAATCCTTCTTTTTCAAAAAACTCATTTACTTTTTTATATATATCTTTTCCACGAGTATGACCTTCCAGAGGACGACAAAACAGTATATCTTCATGAATGCTTCCCTCATAAATATATCTTACAAAAAGTAACAACTGTGCCATTTTTGAAATGTCTGTCGACTCGTCCAGTTGTATTGCAAACTTTGAGCTGTCTTTAAGCCTCATAAGAAGCTGTTGAAATTGATCATTGCTAATGTCTGAAATTCTTTTGGACACAGTGTCATTTGATAATGGAATTTTACTAATTTCAGCAGCATACTGTTTTCCATGAACAATTTCAGACATTCTTATAGCTGCAGGTAGTAAAAGTTGCTCTCCAATAGTAAAAGGCTTTTTCGTTTTTGCTATCAAATACGAAACTTCATACGATGCCAATAGATATTTATCATTCAAAGTAACATACTTCTCCAAAGTGTTCTTTTCTTTATTTGATGTTTGCAAAAGACGCTCAAAATATTCTATTGGCTTTTTTGATAACGTTGCATGTTTAGTATTCAAATGTCGTTGCAGTTTTGACGGTTTCATGCTTTCTGCAGCCAAAACTTCTTTGCAAATTAAGCACACTGGTTGTTCTTCATTGTTGTGAGAAGAGCATGTGAAGCCATACTGCAAATATGATTCGTCATATTTTCTTTTTTTTGTTTTGCTAGAAGTCGGATTTGAAGCACTGCAACTTGGTTGTGACGGCGTGGCAGACTTATTAGTTGGAATTTTAATTACCCATTTATCCATGATGGTTAAATAATAATAAATAATTAAACAAAATGTAGTTGAACTTTAACGTAATAATTAAAAACACCAACTGAAAAGCCGTCATCTTTGAGTCAACGCATCTTCAAGCCAGCCAGTCTACAGCCAGTGGCTGTAGACTGGCTGTCTTCGGCTTTGGGTGGCTTTGAGTGGCTTTCCTGGCAATCTTGAAGAACGTTCAGTTGAAAATCGAGGAGCGCGTTGTATTTATTATTTTAAATGCTACTTCCATATTTTCATTTATAGGCGGCCCTACATAACAGTTTTGCATTTCCACTTTTTTCAAAAAATAGTTATAATAAAACTACAATAGTATTTTGTATGATTTTTATTTGTATTTATATTTGTACGTAGTGTGTATACTAATTTTAAAATTTTATTTATAATGATTGAAAAGTATCAGATCTTTGCGACCCCCTTTCAGTAGTCTCGCGACCCCCCTGGGGGTCGCGACCCACAGTTTAAGAAGCCCTGGTTTAGAACAAAATTACGACCAAGAAAATTATATAATATATTTTTATTGATGCTAGATGTGTAAAAGCAAAAGGAATTCCATTATAAAAATAGTGATATTTATATGAAAAAATATCTATTATTTAAATAGGCCTACTAAAAATGGGGCTGGTGTTACCCTTCAGTTATTTTCTTTAACATCCCTATAGGTGAAAATTCGAATTTTTATTTAAAAAGCTCGATGAAAAGTTTGATGAAACTATTGCTGAACTTTTGACACAAAATCCTGTATTTTTGGGATATTTTTCACATTGAGAATTTTCAATGGGCTTTTTATATATATATATATATATATATATATATATATATATATATATATATATATATATATATATATATATATATATATATATATATATATATATATATATATATATATATATATATATATATATATATATATATATATATAATATTCCTCAGGGTTCTGTCCTGTCCAACGCTTTTTCTACTTTTTTTAAAGACCTGCTCTATTACTTCACAATACCACACCTATGCTAACTCCACCCTTTTTACTCCTTCAGTTTGAAAGACGCCATAGTAAACAGAAAACAATTCATACTAGTAATGAGGCTTTGGAGAAATAAACGTATGAACATTCTCACATATCTTCAAATGACGCAGAGAAAACATGACAGTCTTCAATGCCTCGAAAACTCACTTCCTTTATATTTCTACTCGACATTTTTCCATATAACTAAGATATCTTATTCAAAAACAACAGCATATATGTTAAATTTTCATCTGTACTCAACTTTCTCAGGGTTTCCTTTCTCTCGTGAATCTTTCTTGGAAAGATCACATTACATCTCTTATTAGACTTTGATTCTAAGAGGTTGGTGTTCTGAGGTTCTAGTTTTCTTCACGCCACCCCAGTTGCTTGCTCTTTATAGGGGTGTTGTTCGCCCCTGTATGGAGTATGCTTCGCACATCTGGAGTGGTTCCACTCATAAAGATCTCCTTGAGAAGGTGGAGTCTCATCAACTCTCCCGCTCTCACTAACTTTCTCCAGTCGAATTGTTGCGAGACTCTCTCTATATTATCGTTGTTGCGACGGACACAGCTCTTCTGAACTCTCTCGTCCCATATCTCTCAGACTCCAAACTTAACCGCTCTGCTCAATCTTACATATGCGCTCCTGGTAAAGTCTGGAACACTCTCCCTTTATCAGTTTTCTAAACTTCCTTTGATTTGCACACTTTCAAACGCAGTGTATTATCCGGTGGAAATTGGTAGGCCCACCGGAGGATATAGATCTATATATATATATATATATATATATATATTAATAATATATATTATATAAATATATATATATATCTATAATATTTTTTATGTCCTCCGGTGGGCAAAGCTGGAGGCTACAAATTCCTCGGAGTTGGGAAAGGTCTATATCATGGTCGATGTGGCCGACTTCCAGACACACGGCGTTTGAAGTATGCAAATCAAAGGAAATGAAACAGATGAAGGGAGTGTGTTCCAGACTTTACCAGTAGATATATGTAAGACTGAGCATAGCGGTAAGTCTGGGCGAGAGTTGGACAGAGAAAGGATGAGAATGTGTAGAAAGGCGTGTCGCACGAGCTCTTCTCAATGGAGGAGGTAGGAGATTCACCGAAATGCCGAATAGCGGAGGACCAAGAGTCAGAGAGAAGGGAAAGAAGATCACCAGTAGAGCGTTTTTTACGAAAGCCATACTGGCGATCAGAGATAAGATTAGAAGAATTGAGATGCTTCCAAATCTTCCTGTTAAGGATAGATTCGAAAACTTTAGAGAGAACGGAGGTCAAAGAAATAGGACGGTAGTTGGAGGGTTGAGAGGGGTCCCCTTCTTCGCACAGGCTGAATGAGCGCACGTTTCCAGCAAGAAGGGAAGGTTGAAGTAGAAAGACAAAGACGAAAAGTTTACCAGGCAGGGTGCAAGCTCGGAAGCACAAGTTTTGAGAACCACAGGAGGGATACCATCAGGACCGTACGCCTTCTTAGTGTTAAGCTCAGAGAGAGCAGAAATGACGTCTTTAGAAGAAATTATAATTTTAGGCATAAATGAGTTGGAGGGGGTTGAAGGAGGAGGAATAGCTCCGGAATCGTCTAAGGTTGAATTAGAGGCAAAAGTTTGAGCGAAGAGTTCAGCTTTAGAAGAAGGTAAAACGCAGTTGTGCCGTCGAGAAGATATAAAGGAGGGAAAGAGGAAGAAGCAAAGTTAGAGTTGACATTTTTTGCAAAATGCCAGAAAGAAGTGAAGGAAGAGGAACCAGAAAGATTATTGCATTTTTAACGGAGAAAGGAGTTTTTAGTGTTACGAAGAATAGATTTTGCACGATTCCGGGATGAAATATAAGTTGCATGAGTTTCTGGAGTTTGAAGACGACGGTAATCCCTGAAGGCAGCATCCCTGCGGCGGATAGCCGAGAACAAGCAGAGTTAAACAAGGTTTGTTAGGTTATACACTTATAGTATATATATATATATAATATATAATATTATATAATATATATATATATATATATATATATATATATATATAAATATATTAAAAATTATTATATAATAATAAAAAAATTAAAAAAAAAAAAAGTTAAATTGGGGAAAACAAAGTGTTAAGACCGGTAAAAATAGAAATAGGATAAAACTATAAAACCCCCTATATAT
>SEYY01022542.1:0-27500 GCA_009176605.1 Armadillidium nasatum
TAAATTATTTATTCTTAAATATGTTACAGGATTTTCTAAATCTTCTGTAACGGATCAGTTTAATAGTTTTTTGGAGGGTTTTGCATTAAAGTGTATCTTTTATTAATTTAAGGACAATTTCTCTTTATATGTCCTTTTTTATTGCAATGGAAACATATAATATCATTATTATAACTTCTATTTTTATTATGATTATTATTATAAAGATTAAAGGAATTTCTATAATTGGGGAAATTATTACTTTGTTCACTTTCATTATTAACGTTAAATATTGGGTTTCTGGAGGGTAGCAATTTTTCTGCCTTTAATGCAGTTTGCAAGCAGTTGTTATAGGAGTTAAATTCTTGTATCCCTATTAATTTTTTAATTTCTAAATTTAATCCATTGACAAATATAGAGATGAGAAACTGATCTCTATTCTCTACGTCTTCGAACTCAGTAAGAACATGCATGACATAATATTCACTTATCTCATCGATTTTATCGGCGTAATCTCTAACATTAGAATGTCCTTGTTTTATATTTGAAAATCTCCCATAAGCCTCTTGTTTTGACACTTTAATTTCATGTCTCTTAGATAAAAATTCTATTAATTCGTCAAAATCAAATTCTTCGATTTCTGGATGAGAGTTTAGATACGTTTGTGCAGAATCTATACATAAACATTTTAAGATATTTACTTTAACTTCTCTCCAGCCTTCAAGTTTTGCTCTATTATTAAATTGAATTAAGGAACTCTTAAAATTACTTTTTCCATTAAAAAATTTAAGTTTTCCTACAATATTAGAAAAGTTTGGCATATTAAAATTTTCATTTTGTACTTCTGCTTCTGCCATGATAGAAAGATATAATTTATATGTATATTATTTGATAAAAACTTTTATAGAAATATATGATTATTTAAATTTATTATTCTTTAACGTTAACTATTTTAAAATATTAATAGTTCTGCCTTGAAACCGTTTTGAAATTTCAGTTTTAAATGAATAACATAAAAAGGGAAAAAAATCTCATAAAATTTTTTTTAAGGACGTCTTCACCGCTGCCGCCAATATAAACTTTGAACTTTGTGAAGCAACAAGATGGTTAGAAATGGGGAAATCACAAAGAACAGTTTACGAAAAAAACAATAAAGGGGGACTGAAACTTCAAAGGGAGGCAAGGCAAACCAACAAGAAACTTAATAATATTTTATTTACAATAAAATAAATTACCAAATCATAATGGTGGCAAGTTTGAGCGGTTTGGAGGCTTATACAAATAATTACAAGATGTT
Organism: Armadillidium nasatum; assembly: GCA_009176605.1. Taxonomy (NCBI): domain Eukaryota; kingdom Metazoa; phylum Arthropoda; class Malacostraca; order Isopoda; family Armadillidiidae; genus Armadillidium; species Armadillidium nasatum. The sequence continues at coordinate 1,277 of SEYY01022542.1, forward strand.
AAATGTTAAGGGAAAAAGGGGTCTTAAAGAAGACGAAGGAAAAGTTCTTCGGTATTGACTTTAAAAGACATGACTTCGACATAAGGATCAAGATCCTTATTTAATCTTTAAACTTGCACAAGCTCAAGAACCTTTGTTTGCTGAACAAGAAGAAAAAGTTCTTCTAGGATGTTAATGAAAACATCACTCAGCTTTTTGGCCACGACCAAATACCGGATTCAAGAATCCGTTCCTTCAAATCCAATTAGCCACGACTAAAAGGACTAGATCCAAGAACCTAGTAAAGTCTTCTCTCCTCAATAATTCAAATCAACTCCATTTTATAGTCTGTGATCTTAAGTCCGCTACCAATAATAATAATAATAATAATAATAATAATAATAATAATAATAATAATAATAATAATAATAATATAGTTACAATTTATACAAAGAATAAATAAACTTAAAATAAAATAAAGTAAAAAGAAATATTACAATGAGCTTTATGAGCTTCCTCTTATATGAATAATTGTTAATAAAAGAAAATCATATCTCGTAAATGTATTGAAGATAAAATAGTTTTACATTACCCTGGGCTTAGATTCAACCCATTTACGAGAGATGAATTTCACAAAAAAGTTTAATGTAAAGGGTTTACCTACTCACATCATATCATAATTTCGGCATTGTTAATGGAAAATAAATAAAAATAATATAAAATAAAAAATATAACATAAATGTCAAATCGACCTCTCAGAAATCATTAAGAGTTTCTGATGTTTCTAAAAAAAAAAAAAAAAAAACAAGTATCTCTACAATAGATACTCAAACTTGAATCTCTGAGTATTTCAAACAAACGTTTGTTTGACAATAGTCACTAACCGGCGGTCTAACATGAATGACCTCCAAAGAGCTACATCCATCAAATGTTAGGATTGGAGTTTTTTAAGGCTCCCCGCAAGATTCTACCAACAAGGCAACAACTTCTTTGTTCCTTTAAACAACTTCTTCACATAATAAAATCATAGATAAATGAATAAATAATTATAAAATAATTCTCATAATATAATTTCTCTCATAATATTTCCATTAACAATATCAAAACAATAATTAAACTAACAACATTTCTATTTTAAATATTATTATAATGATTAGGGGAATTTCTAAAATTGGGTAAATCATTACTTTGTTCACTTTCATTATTAACATTAAATATGGGGTTCCTGGAGGGTAATAGGTTTTATATACGTCTCGGCAGAATCTATTCATAAACATTTTTAAGATATTTACTTTAACTTCTTCTCTAAAGCCTTCAAGTTTAGATCTAGTATTAAACTGATTTAGAAAACTTTTTAAAATTAGTTTTCTCATTAAAAATTTTAAGCTTTCCTACAATATTAGAAAAGTTAGGCATATTAAAATTTTCATTTTGAACTTCTACTGCTTCTGCCATGATAAATATTTAAAAATGACCTTAAATCTATATATAATGTTTTGTTTTGCCAATTTGAAATCTCAGTCTTATGAATATAATATAAAAGGGGGAAAATCTATATTTCATTAATTTAAAAAAATGTCCCAATGAATACAATCCCTGCTTTATAACTTTAAAGACAGTCTCAAGCCGTCTATCCCCAATATAAGGATCTCTATTACTGTAACCATAAGGGTTTCACCGCTGCCAACCAATATAATTGAATCCCACCGCACAGCCGCCAATATAAACTCTGAACTTTGTGAGGTAGCGTAATAAGATGGTTAAAAAGAAGGGAATCACAAAGTCAGGTTTACAATATAAAAATAAAAGGAGACTGAAACTTCAAAGGAGGCAAAACAAACAACAAGTTACTTAATAATATTTATTTTCAGCAAAATAATAAACAAAAGAATCATTAATGGTAGCAAACATTTAATCGAGCGACTTTGGAGGCTATACAAATAATTAAAGGGTGATAAACAAATGTTAAGGGGAAAATGGGTCTCAAAAAGAAAGACGAAGGATAAGTTTATTGACTTTAGTCAAAGACAAGACTTCGACATAAGGATCAAGATCCTTATTTAATCTTTAAACTTGCACAAGCTCAAGAACCTGTGTTTGCTGAACAAGAAGAAAAAGTTCTTCTAGGATGTTAATGAAAACATCACTCAGCTTTTGGCCACGACCAAATACCGGATTCAAGAATCCGTTCCTTCAATTCCAATTAGCCACGACTAAAAGGACTAGATCCAAGAACCTAGTAAAGTCTTCTCTCCTCAATAATTCAAATCAACTCCATTTTATAGTCTGTGATCTTAAGTCCGCTACCAATAATAATAATAATAATAATAATAATAATAATAATAATAATAATAATAATAATAATATAGTTACAATTTATACAAAGAATAAATAAACTTAAAATAAAATAAAGTAAAAAGAAATATTACAATGAGCTTTATGAGCTTCCTCTTATATGAATAATTGTTAATAAAAGAAAATCATATCTCGTAAATGTATTGAAGATAAAATAGTTTTACAATATATATATATATATATATATATATATATATATATATATATATATATATATATATATATATATATATATATATATATATATATATATATATATATATATATATATATATATATATATATATATATATATATATATATATATATATATATATATATATATATATATATATATATATATATATATATATATATATATATATATATATATATATATATATATATATATATATATATATATATATATATATATATATATATATATATATATATATATAGTGATAGCATCCGCATCCTCATCAAAATTAACATCCGCATCCGCATCCAACTTTCCGAAAATTCAAAATTCGCATCCGCACTTTCGAAAATTCAACATCCGCATTTGATGAAAATTTTATGTCCGCATCCGCAATGAGAAAATATATATATATATATATATATATATATATATATATATAATATATATATATATATATATATATATATATATATATATATATATATATATATATATATATATATATATATATATATATATATATATATATATATATATATATATATATAATATATATATATATATATATATATATATATATATATATATATATATATATGCATTTTGCTTCCGGTGTGGTGCGCAACGAATGACAGCTGGTGCGGTGCTTAAAATTCCGGAGCTCGGCCAACCTTAATATAGTTCTATATAATATATAAGAATGACACTCATATATATATATATATATATATATATATATATATATATATATATATATATATATATATATATATATATATATATATATATATATATATATATATATATATATATATATATATATATATATATATATATATATTATATATATGGTCAGACTTCTGTTTGAGCTAGCTACATATTTAAGAAACTACTTAACGTACGTAAAAAAGGATTACATTTTTAGAATCCTTGTCGAATTTTATCTAGGAAAAGTGTAAAATTTTTCAAAATAAATTTAAAAAAAAACCATGATTGTGTACGATAAGCTATGAACTAATAAACCTAATTCGACTTTATGTAACCTGAACGACCGAAAATGGCCACCGTATACAAGCCTAACTGATGTATTACACCCTGTATATATATATATATATATATATATATATATATATATATATATATATATATATATATATATATATATATATATATATATATATATATATATATATATATATATATATATATATATTATATATTTATTAATTTTGTTAGTCATTAGCGAAATTTTAGTTATTCAAATTTCGGCAAAATTCAAGAAAAAAAATGTAACGTTGCCTGACGTACGATTCTATCGAGAATTAATAAAAAGTAAACTTTACTTATATAAACTTTATTATTATAAGAATTTATTTTTTATTTCCCAATGTTTCCTACCTGAAATTCGACAAGGATTCTAAAAATGTAATCCTTTTTTACGTAGGTTAAGTAGTTTTTTAAATATGTAGCTAGCTCAAACTGAAGTATATATATATATATATATATATATATATATATATATATATATATATATATATATATATATATATATATATATATATATATATATATATATATATATATATATATATATATATATATATATATATAATATGAAAAATAAATAGTAGCAAATTATGCGAAATACAAAAATTAAAGCAGATCAACGTTAAAATTTAAAAGTTTTCCAAGAACTGAGGAAATGATTATAATTAACTTCCATTATTAATACCACAATTCCAAGATTAATATCGTGTGTAATCCACTCAAAAGGTCGTAATTAATTTATCATTAACATTTCCGAGAAGAAATTGCTTATTTTAAATGGCTAAATATAAAACTTATGGATAAATTACTGTATATAATTTACTATTGCTCAAAATATATATGGTTTATTAATGGTTAAAATTACTTTGTTTAATTTACTATTGCATTATTTTAAATGTGACAAGAGTTCCATGGTAAGCAAGATGAAAATGTTATAAAGCTGTTTGAAGCAAGACACGAGAGAGTTTCGATAAAATTAAGTGAAGAAAATAGAGGAGTGAGGTGTGTTTCAAACTTATCCGGTAATATATAAAAGTAAGACTAATTGTACAACTGTTGAACAGAAAATAAAGTAAGTTCAGAGATTGAATCTCAATTTTTTCCATCAAAGGAAAAAGTATCTGAGCGGAGAATATAGAGTTGTGGTAACTGTAACAGCGACAAAGAAAGTAATATTGTTGGGATAAAACTTGGTAATTGAAATGCCGATAAGCTGCAAACTCTTCCTTTTAAAGATACGATGTAAATGAAGGTCTATCTCATACAGGTGAGACTTAATCTATAGAGGAGCAGAGTATGTATAGAACAAACAGTTAGGGGAATTTAAAAAGAAAAGAAATTGTTGTCATGCCAATATTGGTAAATGTTTAAAGGCTGAAATATATGATTATAAACAAATATATGAAATTTGCCGCCAAAAACATTAGAACTGTAGGAGGTTTGAATTTCTTTATTAGAAAATTCAAAAAAGTATTACAAATTTAGTGAAAATTTTGTCATGTAGGTTGATGAAGGATCTGAATTTTTGGATTTTGAAGCAATGAAGTAAGACGTTTTTTTTTTCAGTCACTTACAAATTAAAAAGTATTCTTCAAAAACGATAATATGGAAAGTTAGATAAAAAAAAAATGTAAACAAGTGACGTAAAGAAAGAATATATATATATATATATATATATATATATATATATATATATATATATATATATATATATATATATATATATATATATATATATATATATATATATATATATATATATATATATATATATATATATATATATATATACGGAAATTTATAATTTATGTATGTAATAATGCTGATTACAAGACATTCAATAGATCTGTTTTCTACTACCGGATTGGCGGAAAATGGAAATAGATTGGACATGTCAATTACCGTAACATATGATATGGAACCCTCATTCTTTTATATATATATATATATATATATATATATATATATATATATATATATATATATATATATATATATATATATATATATATATATATATTTTAACATGTATTGCGACAACGTTTCGACACTAGCGTGTATCATTATCAAGTAAAATTTAAAATATTAAATATAAGTATTTACAAATAGTTAAAACAGAGTTAATTATTTTAGGCTTCACGATAGTATCGAAACGTTGTCAAAATATATATATATTAAGATATGCAGACATATACCTTATTACCTTGCGTGTGAGGTTATATATATATATATATATATATATATATATATATATATATATATATATATATATATATATATATATATATATATATATATATATATATATATATATATATATATATATATATATATATATATATATATATATATATATATATATATATATATATATATATATATATATTGTAGGTATGGAGCATACCAAAATTTTAAAGGATACCGATAACAATAGTTTTTAACCACCTGATACCGATACCTCTAAATTTTAACTGAACTCATGAAGGTTGAATCAAGATTGAAAATATTCAATGATCGTAAAATTTAGGTTTTCTGCCATCTGTAATACAACTAGTTATTTTGTAGTCACATTGCTAAACAAAATTATTGATAGGTGATGTAGTGTAGCCACAAAGATTTTGCATCCGACTTGCAATTGTTCATAGTCTATTTTCTTCAAAATTTCTGCAACATTCGCGGTCTTCAATACAATTTTCATTTTATTGACCACCACCTCTCTTCTTTTAGACCTAACCTCTTATTTTTGACAGAAATTGAGGTGCTTGAGCGTTATGATAGCAAAGAATTTTCTGTTTTCTCTTACTGTCTCTATCTTCAATTTTCATCCAAAGTCTTCTGAATTTTCCTCCTTGTGGCTAAAGCTCTTGCCACTCTACTTTTAAATTCATTTGTTCTGTTTATTTATCTCTAATTTACTGACTATCCTAAATCCTTTGACTATCTAAACTCCAAAGCAGAGAACATTTTCTTCTAATTCTCAGATATTATCATATTAGGTGATTTCAACGTTCATCGCCGCAAATGACTTTCTTTCAGTTTTCATAATACAGCCGGTGAACCTGTCTTTCAATTCTCCATCCAAAATGACCTGGAGTAGTGGGAGCATCTCCCTACTAATATCCCTGATCGTCGTGGAGATAAACCCAAAATTCTAGACCTTTTTCAAACTTTTAATCCTTCGCCTTATACTGTCAAACTATCCTCCTCTGGGTTTTTCTGATTGCTTTCTTATCTCTGTATCCTCTTCTAACTTTTCAAGTCTTCTACATATATCGAGGAACTGCTTGTGATATTTCGGTGCCCAAGTTGGTTAGACTTTCGGTCGTACTTCTTTGATTTCCTGTGAAATGATTATCACTTCCGTGGGAGGGGTTCCTCGGAATGTGAAGAGCGCACTACCGAGGGGATTCTCTATGGCATAGAGACTACATTCTATGATCTTTCCTTTCTACTAAACCTTACAAACCCTAGTTTAATTCTGCTTATTTTCGTGCTATTTGCCTCAGGGATACTGCCTTCAGGAATTACCGTTGTTTTCAAACTTCAGAAAATCGCACAATTTATATTTCAACCCGAAATCGTGCAAAATCTGTTCTTGTTATTTATAACACCAAAAACTAATTTCTCAATACAAAATGCAATAATGTTTCTGACTCCTCTTCCTCTCTTCCAGGCAGTTTGCCAAAAATGTCAACTCAAACTTTGCCTCCTCCTCTTTCCCTCCACTAGTATTTTTTTCAGCACAATTGCCGTTTTACCTTCTTCAAAAACTGAAGTTTTTCTCAAACTTTTGCCACTAATTCAACTTTAAGAGCTATACCTCCTACTTCAACCTCTCCCCCCCCCCAACTAATTTATGTCTAAAATTGCAAATTCTTTTAAAGAAGTCCATTTCTGCTCTCCTTCAGCCTTACACTAAGATGGTGTACGGTGCTGATGGTATCCCTCCTGTGGTTCTCAAAATGTGCTTTTTAGCTTGCACCCTGCTTTGGCAAAATATTTCGTCTCTATATTTCTACTTTAACCTTCCCTTCTATTTGGAAACATGCTCTCATTCATCATATGGGGAAAAAGGGGGACCTCTCCAACCCTTCAGCTACCGTCCTATTTCTTCAACCCCCGTTGAAAATTTTTTATTAAGAGTTGGAGAGATCTAAAATCTTCTAATCTTATCTCTGATAGCCAGTATGGCTTTCGTAAAAAACGTTCTACTGATGATTTTCTTTCCCTTTTCTTTGACTCTTGGTCCTCCTCTCTTAAGCATTTCAATAAATATTTTGGTGTCGCACTAGACATATCGAAAACCTCCGATAGAGTGTTGCAAAAATCTTTGATTTTTAAACTTCGATCTTTCGGAATTTATCTTCCCTGATTAGGACATATCTCTGAAGAACACCACTATTAATAGATTTAAAGAAAGAAATGTGGCAATCTATAACAGCTGTTATAGACTGTCACATTTCTTTCTTTAAATCTATTAATAGTGGTGTTCTTCAGAGATATGTCCTAACTCCAATTCTTCTTTTAGTTTTCATTAATGACCTCTCAATGACGTAATCACGTATCCACTCCTATGCTAATGAATCCACCCATCATTATTCATTCCAATTTGAAAGACGCCACTCCCAACGGCAGGTAATTGACGCAAAAAAGGTGATCTTGGAGCAACTGACCTCTGACTTTTCTCTTCAATTTGAGGCAGAGTAAATAAGGTTGTTTTTAATGTCTCAAAAATTTAATTCCTCAATTTCCCTACTTGACACAACCTTCCACACAACTATGACATCTTCGAAAACACACAACTTAAACCTTTGTCCGCCCTTAAATTTATCGGTGTTTTTATTATCGTGATCTTTCTTAGATGGAACACATTACTTCTCTTTCTAAACAAGCTTCCAAGAGGTTGGGTGTTCTGAGACTCCTTCATAGTTGTTTCACACCACCTGAGTTGCTTGCTCTTTACAGGGGTGTTGTTCACCCCTTTATGAAGTATTCGTCATATATCTGGGATAGTCCACTCATACATCTTTCCTTGAAAAGGTGGGGTCTGGGGATTTTAGTCGTAACTTATGCTCTCACTAATTCACTCGTCTCTTTCTGCCAGGCGAATTGTTGTGTTAAATCATTCCATGTATTCAACTGTATACTTTCTCTATTGCAATGGACACTGCTCTTCTGGACTCTCTCGTCACATACCTCCTCCACTGACTTTGTAGAAAAGCTACAAGCTTTTCTACAAAGTCTTCACCTTTCTCTGTCCAACTCCCTAATAACAGACCTAACAGGTATGTTCAATTTTATATGTATTCAACTGGTAATATCTGGAACACACTTCTTTTATCCATTTTCCCAACTTCCTTTGACTTTAACACTTTCAAACGCCGTGTATCGACACACTTCAGCCATTAACTGGCTATTATTCTGACTTCAATCAAACTTTGGTGGAATTTGACCAGGTTTCCTGTATTTCCCCAACTCTGATAGAATTTGGTAGGGTTCTGTCCTTCGTCCACCAGAGGATTATATATATATATATATATATATATATATATATATATATATATATATATATATATATATATATATATATATATATATATATATATATATATATATATATATATATATATATATATATATATATATATATATATATATATATAGCACCTGATCCTAAAATTATTGCTTACTGCTTGTAACAACTCCAGGACCAGCATAGAAAACCACAACTCAGAGAAGCCTTGGTCTTCTGGAGAGCTCTTTGAGAAGTATTTAGAGGTTAGATCTCATTGAAAGGGTGAAAACCCTCCCTGGGAGTTTAAATAAAACTCAAGGACTGGCACTGAAACCAACAAGCCTAAAAACACGATCTTTTAGAGCACTATAGGAGAAGGACTTTTAAAAGCAGATGCCAAAGTATGCTGGTCCCACTGACAGGGCGAAACCCCTTCCAGGAAGAATATTATATATATATATATATATATATATATATATATATATATATATATATATATATATATATATATATATATATATATATATATATATATATATATATATATATATATATATATAATTCTGAAATAAAAATAGTGGGCCAGACTCCAGATTAGACATGACTTTTTTAAAAAAAAACTACGAAACGTAGTGAAAAATAAATTACATTTTTAGAATCCTTGTCGAATTTCAGGTAGGAAAAATTGGGAAATAAAAAAAAATCCTTATAATAATAAAGTTTACATAAGTAAAGTTTACTTATTTTTATCTGTGGAGAGCATCGTACGCCTGGCAAGGTACGTTTTTTTTCAATTTTCTCGAAATTGGAAAAAATGGAAAATACCCCCAAATCGTCTACAGAAAAAGTAGTCTACAGTATCAACATCACTCACGGGTCGGGGGGTACGGGGGGCCCTGCCCCCCGTAGACATACGATCATCAAAACACCAAATTTAAGTTTGTTACGTCATCAGTTGTCGTACAAAATCATTTTTTATTAATTTTTTTATTTATTTTTTTGCAAATATTTTACACTTTTCCTAACTAAAATTCGACAAGGATTCTAAAAATTTAATTTATTTTTCAATACGTTTCGTAGTTTTTTTTTAAAAAGTCATGTCTAATCTGGAGTCTGACCAAATAGTGTTATAGCAGACTTTAATATATATATATATATATATATATATATATATATATATATATATATATATATATATATATATATATATATATATATATATATATATATATATATATATATATATATATATATATAATATAATTGTTGTCCTTCACTTAAAAAAACTGGTATCGGTATCGGTCATTTTTTGCCGATACCTATTCTGATTCTTTACTCCATTCCTAATATATATATATATATATATATATATATCAGAGGTGGGCGCGCAAATTTTAAAATTTAGAGCGCAAACTCAAAAGCGCAAATTTTAAAAATTTTGTCCGCAAATGCAAAAGCGCACATTTTTTCAAAAATTTAGTCCGCAAATGCAAAAGCGCATATGTCCGCAAATAAAAAAAAAATTTTAAAGCGCAAATTTTGAAGCAAAAAAAAAAAAAAATAAAAAAAAAAAAAAAAATTAGCGCTAGGATGTAAAGATGAATTATTTTTAAATTTTATTTGATAAATGCAAATATATAACAAAAAATGACAAAGAATTTATTATTATTTATTCAGCCATCTATGATCTCTTCCTCCTCGTAGCTCTCCTCTTGCAATCTGAAAAGGGTCATATTCCCTTTCATGAAAATAAATTTTTCAAAATTGCTGGATGTAATGGCTGCCCTCTTTGGTCTTAGAATGTCAGAGCCTTGACTAAACAACTTCTCCACGGCCTCTGAGCTGGGTAATGGGGTATTATACTTCATAAACAAGTCCACCCAGACCTCTTGGTATTCACATGGAAAAAGGTTCCTAGTGAGAGGGGTATTGTGGTGAACATTTACTGCATCCCAGCTATCCAAGGTTTGCCGCAACTTCTCCTCCAGAGGTGTCTGCTAGATATATGGGGCCTTCAGTTTCTGAAAAATTTAGAAATGGTATCAAGAACTCAAATCTTTTTAAGTTTCATTTGAACATTATGTCAGTGTATTATGAATATATATATATATATATATATATATATATATATATATATATATATATATATATATATATATATATATATATATATATATATATATATATATATATATATATATATATATATATATATCATCATCATCATCATCATCATCACCGTCCAAACCGGTAGGCTGACGCCTGTCGGGTGCTACTCCTCCAAAATTTTCTCCACGCATTTCTGTCCTCAAACATTCGATTGTCTTCCACCTTTTCCAGTGTCTTTTTCCTTCGTTGTATGGCTTCTTCTACCGCCTCCATCCATCTCTTCCTTGGTCTTCCCGCCGGTCTCCTTCCTTCTGGTCTCCATTCCAGCATCTCTCTCAGTCTCTCTCCCTCCCCCATTCTCTTCACGTGACCAAACCATCTCAGCTGGTTTCTTTCTATGCATTCAAAAATTGATTCCACCCCAAGTTTCTCTCTCACCAGTTCACTCCTCATTCTATCTCTCAGTGATATATATATATATATATATATATATATATATATATATATATATATATATATATATATATATATATATATATATATATATATATATATATATATATATATATATATATATATAGGTTAAGAGATTCTTAAAGATTGTTCTAAATTATAAAAATAGCTCACCTTAAATGGGTCCATTTCAGATTCATTCCCATCACCTTCAGTGCCTTGATGTGGAGGAGTAAAATTCGATGCAATATTACACTTTATTTCCTCCAATATCCTAGTCTTAACAGCTGGATACTTCCCCTCATTTAACCTATGTGCCACTCCGAGTTTGAAGTGAGGGTGCAGAGCTGTTGCCCTAAGTAAATCACAATCATCAAAAATCCTGCTGAACCTCGGTTCAAATCCCTTTTCTTTCCCTTTGTTTGGCTTTGGCTGCTTTAGTAAGTAGTTGACTAAGCTTTTGACATAGTTAAGTTTTTTCACCTCTCGTTGCAATTCCACGAGATTGTCCTTGAGGAGGAAGAGGTTAGGCAATAGAACCCCCGCGTACGCATTCTTCTCATCCTGCAACATATGCAGCCTTAACAGCAATAGGCGTAATTATTTCGATGTACTCGGAAATTACCTCCTTGTCAGTTTTATTAAATATTGGAAGACAAGGCTTTTGTTCCATACAAATAAACCAATAAACAAAATAGTCAATAAACCATATATATATATATATATATATATATATATATATATATATATATATATATATATATATATATATATATATATATATATATATATATATATATATATATATATCAATATCTTTTATTATCGAGGACAATTTGATATTTCTTAAATATCGATATTTTTTTTATATGTCGGCGTTCCTAGTTTAAGTATTAACTTTTAATTAGCAGAAAGAGTAATAAAATTTGGCTGATTAAATAAGAAACTGAAATATAAGCCCAAAATTGTTTTTTATTAAGAAAAATGATGAAGCGCAAATTGGTAAGCGCAAATTTCAAAAAACTTCCGCAAAAGCGCAAAATATTTTTTTAAGCGCAAATTTGCGCTTTTGCGCTCTTAAAAAGTTGTTAAGCGCAAAATGCAAAAGCGCACATTTTCGAAATTTAGCGCAAAACGCAAAAGCGCACAAAAAATTTTTTTAAAGCGCAAATTGCGCTTTTGCGCTTCATTTTGCGCTTATGCCCACCTCTGATATATATATATATATATATATATATATATATATATATATATATATATATATATATATATATATATATATATATATATATATATATATATATATATATATATATATATATATATATATATATATATATATATATATATATATATATGAAAAAATTGTTTTTGCAGTGAGTATTCTTTATTTTGAAAGTATAAATCCTTTAAAAGATTAAAACAAAGTTCGATTTAGAATTGAAAAGAAAATCTGGGAAGCTTTCAAATATTTTAGGCAAGAGAAGAACTCTAAAATTAAAAGCCATTCATTCTAAAAACCTTTTCTTTTCCCCTTTTAGGAAAATGTGATAAAAAGGAGAGGTCTTTTCGATACGCTTTTCATAAAAGGAATTGTTAATGAAATGCTAAAACTTTATAAGGGAAAGGAAAAAGCCTAAATGTCTGGGGTTCTAGTGCTATGGAATATATATATATATATATATATATATATATATATATATATATATATATATATATATATATATATATATATATATATATATATATATATATATATATATATATATATATATATATATATATATATATATATATTATATATAAATCTTGTAAATTTTTATTTTAAATGAAAAGCAAATAAAATAAAATCAGTTGTTTTATTGAATTCCAAAACATTTATTATATTAAACGACGTTTCGGGAACCTTCTTTCCCATCATCAGGATCAAACGCACTACCCTCATATAAAATTTAATTTCATCTTTGCACCCAATAGATCTATAGGTTCTTTTCTCAGATATAAAGAAATTCTACCAACAGACCTAAGCTCTTCTGTTGTTTATAAATATATTTGTCGTTCGTGTCTGTAACGACTCCTATGTTGGTAGCAAACGCGTGTTTTCTCGAAAGACTTGCCCAGTTTTATTAAATGTTTTACTCCTTTGGGGTTTTATTGCTTTAAAATACAAGTTATATATATATATATATATATATATATATATATATATATATATATATATATATATATATATATATATATATATATATATATATATATATATATATATATATATATATATATATATATATATATATATATATATATATATATATATATATATATATATATATATATATATATATATATATATATATATATATATATATATATATATATATATATATATATATATATATATTGGATCTACACGTGTCCTACATATTAATTCGAAATCTTATATCTACAATTAATTTAAATTTCTTTTTAAAAAATAACAAAACTTTCTATAGCATAAAAGCTTTATTTCTATTCAAAGTTTTGTAAAAGAGAAGTATTCAATTTTTCGATAATTATTAATTGATCTTGAAAGAAAATATAATTTTCTTCATATTGTTCATTAGTAGTTGATAAAATGTTTTACATTATTATTTGAAATAGAACTGATTATATATATATATATATATATATATATATATATATATATATATATATATATATATATATATATATATATATATATATATATATATATATATATATATATATATATATATATATATATATATATATATATATATATATATGTGTGTGTGTGCGCGCGCGCGCGTGTGTATGTTCTTTTGTGTGTGATGTTTTATCTACAGCTGTACTGCGAGTAATTTAGAGACAAATGTATCAGCGTTTACATCTGCCTCCGCAAATGTCAAAAAATCTGATTTTTACTACGTCTCTTTCAGGGTAAAGTATGGAACCTCATTGAGAGGAAAAAACCTCAGCTTCCATATCGAGATGCAGTTTTAATATCCTTCCAAAACGGCTCATTTGATTCATATATAGCAAGTTTAAGAATCATTTTTCTCATTCATCATTATTCATCACATACAAACGTTTGTTTCATTCCACACATTCTTTTTCCTGCTTTCAAAAAAAAAAAAAAAAAAACTTTTGGAAAGAAAGCAAGTTTATAGCAAGTTTAAGAATCATTTTTCTCATTCATCATTATTCATCACATACAAACGTTTGTTTCATTCCACACAATCTTTTTCCTGCTTTCAAAAAAAAAAAAAAAACTTTTGGAAAGAAAGCAAGTTTATAGCAAGTTTAAGAATCATTTTTCTCATTCATCATTATTCATCACATACAAACGTTTGTTTCATTCCACACAATCTTTTTCCTGCTTTCAAAAAAAAAAAAAAAAAACTTTTGGAAAGAAAGCAAGTTTATAGCAAGTTTAAGAATCATTTTTCTCATTCATCATTATTCATCACATACAAACGTTTGTTTCATTCCACACAATCTTTTTCCTGCTTTCAAAAAAAAAAAAAAAAAAAACTTTTGGAAAGAAAGCAAGTTTATAGCAAGTTTAAGAATCATTTTTCTCATTCATCATTATTCATCACATACAAAAGTTTGTTTCATTCCACACAATCTTTTTCCTGCTCTCAAAAAAAAAAAAAAAAAAAAAAAAAAAAAAAAAAAAACTTTTGGAAAGAAAGAAAAATCGTCTAAAATCTTGTCTGGAGAAAAAGAAGTCAATTGATTTTAAGAATCCAAAAAGTTTAAGATACAAGAAAAAGAGTACACAGTTTGGTAGAAAATCTAAGGATACTTTCATATAAAGTTGACAATACTTTTGCAAAATTACAAAGCACTGAAATAATTGTTATCAGTATAGTGAGTATACAAGTTTTTATTCATCACCAACTAGTGAACTTGATATTTTCAGGGTTTCTGTATGATGAAAGCTTTTCTATAAAATCCTGACAGCTTTTAACTTGAAACAGCTTCTTTGTGTCAGTCACAAAAGCTTATTGAGAATCCTTTTGAAACACAAACGTAAGGAAAAGATTTATTTAATAAAATTTTCGGAATGTTTAGTCATTATAAAATGTATCCAGAGAGAAAGGAATAAACAAACATGGGTTGCTTTTAGTAAATGAGTCAAAGGATGAAATTTTTGAAAATTCACCAAGATGAACTAAGGTCCTGTAATATATATATATATATATATATATATATATATATATATATATATATATATATATATATATATATATATATATATATATATATATATATATATATATATATATATATATATATATATATGTATGTGTTTACGCGAATCGTGTGTATTCGTAAATGAATCTTTGTATGAGAAAAGTCTTCATGATTATTTGAAAGAAAAGGAGAGGCTTATTTTCCTCTGGTGAAAAGCAAGGGATTACCCAAAAGTCTTAGAGGCGCTTTCGAAAAACAAAAATACTTATTTCCAAATTTGTTGAAGAGAAAAGTAAAAGAAACAAAAACCCGACAAACAAATCTTAGCCTGTCTGAATCAAGGATTTCGTATTTCCTCTTTTAAGACAACTTTATATTTTGCACAATAGCTTTATATATATATATATATATATATATATATATATATATATATATATATATATATATATATATATATATATATATATATATATATATATATATATATATATATATATATATATATATATATATATATATATATATATATATATATATATATATATATATATATATAATATTAAAGTAATAGAGTTACAATCACTCGTTTAAATGTATTATTTATTGCAAAACCCAAGGTTTACTAATGCACTTTTTTTAGATTACACTTTATTATCAACATGGAATTATTATTTTTAGCAACAAGCTTTCGCTCTATATTTAGAGCCTCTTTCAGGTTGAAATGGATGACTGATTTGCTGAAGAGATTCTCATGACGTCTGGTTCATGGTTGGTTGTTTTATTAGAGATTTGTAGAAGGTAGATCGGCACATTATGGCATTTTGCAGTTGGTCTATTTTATAATCTGTACTTTGATTGTAATTTGGAATGTTGTATATACAGAAAGATTCCGCTATTTTTCTTTTATTGTAATTGTTTATGTTTTTAATAATGCTACTGTTATTGAGGTTTTTGAGGTGGTTATTGTTTTGTCTGTGTTGAATATGGGCGGAGTTCTGATTATCTGTATTTAAATCATGTTGGTGCTG
Source organism: Armadillidium nasatum (assembly GCA_009176605.1). Classification (NCBI taxonomy): domain Eukaryota; kingdom Metazoa; phylum Arthropoda; class Malacostraca; order Isopoda; family Armadillidiidae; genus Armadillidium; species Armadillidium nasatum. The sequence goes on from SEYY01022542.1 coordinate 18,147, forward strand.
GTGTTTTCTTCTTTTATAATCTATAGATTCGCCTATGTAGTTCAAGTTGCAACCGGAACAAGGAATCTTGTATATGCATGGGGGGTTGGGGTTAGGAGCTTTTGGTGGTTTGAGGACTTTTTTTAATATGATATTATTTGAGGGTACAAAAGTTATGTTTTTTGGTATGAATGGTTTTGTGTGTTGTATGGTGATGTGTGGAATTGGTATAAAATTGGTAGCTTTGTTTTCGTATGTTATTACGGAATAAAATTTTGTTTTGGCTTTTTTTGTATGATTTATTGAATATATATAGGATATTTTAGTTTTATGAAGGTGTTTTTTAAATAATTAGTTTCAGTTTTTAAGAAGGCGGGGGAACAGACTTTTAATGCACGTACATAAAGAGCAGTGAGAATGGCAATTTTAGTATTTGTAGTGTGTGCTGAAAACCAGTGTATGTAATTGGATGAGGAAGTGGGTTTTCTATATATTGTATATGAAGGTTTTGTGGAGTGATCCCAAATGATGAGTGTATCTAGAAATAGCAGGGAGCTTTTTTGTTGGGGGGGGGGGTTTCCATGGTGAATTTTAAATTTGGATGAATACTATTTATGAAATTATGTATGGTTGAAGAGCTGTTTGAAATTGGGATAGCAGCAAATATGTCATTCACATATCGTAACCAAGTGCTATTTATGAGAAGGTGATGGGGAAGAATAAAGTAATGAGTTCCATATATATGTTACTGAGCATGGGTGACAATCTATAGATTATAAAAGAAGAAAACATCAACACCAACATGATTTAAATACAGATAATCAAAATCCGCCCTTATTCAACACAGACAAAACAATTACCACCTCATAAACCTTAATAACAGTGGCATTATTAAAAACATAAACAATTACAATAAAAGAAAAATAGCGGAATCTTTCTGTATATACAACATTCCAAATTACAATCAAAGTACAGATTATAAAATAGACCAACTGCAAAATGCCATAATGTGCCGATCTACCTTCTACAAATCTCTAATAAAACAACCAACCATGAACCAGACGTCATGAGAATCTCTTCAGCAAATCAGTCATCCATTTCAACTTGAAAGAGGCTCTAAATATAGAGCGAAAACTTCTTGTTAAAAGTAATAATTCCATGCTGATAATAAAGGGTAATCTAATAAAAGTGCATTGGTAAACCTTGGGTTTTTGCAATATATATATATATATATATATATATATATATATATATATTATATATATATATATATATATATATATATATATATATATATATATATATATATATATATATATATATATATATATATATATATATATATATATATATGCTGAACTCTTCGATCAGACATTTGTCTATAATTCTACGTTAGACAATTCAGGAGTTATTCCTCCTGATTCAAACCCCAATAACTCATTTATGCTTAGCAGTGTAATTGCTTCTAAAAACGTTACTTCTGCTCTAAGTTCAACATTAAATAGGGATATGGTTCTGGTGGTATTTCTCCTGTGGTTTTCTAAAACTATACTTTTGAGCTTACATTTTCTACTGCAATCTTCCCTTTCTGCTGGAAACGTGCTCTCTTTCAGCTTCTGCCCAAAAAAGGGACCCTTCTCAGCCCTCAAACTATCCTTCTATTTCATTAATCTCTGTCCTTTCTAAAGATTTCGAATATATCATTAACGGGAAGATTTTGAAACGTTTCATTTCTTCTAATCTTATCTCAAATGGAAAGAATGCCTTTCGTTAAGAAAAGCTCTTCTGGAAATCTTTTTCTTTCCAACAATTAGTTTTCTGTTCTTCAACATTTCTGTGAATTTTTTGATGCTGCACTAGACTTATCGAAAGGCTTGCTTTCGATAGAATCTGATACGAAACTTTGATTTCTAATCTTCCCTCTTTCGGTATTTATCCTCCTCTGTAACCTTCGGTCTAATTTTATTTCCTTCTGTTCTATAACAGATGTTGTAGACTGCCACAGCTCATCTTCTAAATCTATTAATAGTAATGCTTCCCAGAGATTTGAATTATACCCTAACTCTTTTACTATTTTCCATTAATGGTGTCACCTATCTACCGTTTATTGCTCCTTTTATTTTGAAAGATGTCCCAACCACGTTAGGAGAGTTACCTTGGAGCATCTAACCTCTGTATATATATATATATATATATATATATATATATATATATATATATATATATATATATATATATATATATATATATATATATATATATATATATATATATATATATATATATATATATATATATATAGGAACCGACCGGGGCTGGAATTTGGCCGGGGCCGGGGCCGGGGCCGGGGTCACCCAAATTTGGCCGGGGTTTCCTAAAATTTGTAAAGAGGTCAAAAGCACTGAAATTTTATGTTAAGAAAATTATATATAAGGTTTATTTAATTGTAAGGAAGGAGTAGAATAGCCAACATTCACTTAAATTAATGATTATATGCATTTTCTCTAAAAAAAAATCAGAAAATTACAGTTTTGTATATTTAAAGTTTAAAAAAAGTACAAAAATTAAAAAAAAAATTATTCTAATTCATAATAGTGATTTAAGACGTTTACCTAGGTAAGACCCAAAGGGAAAGTTTGAAAAAATGTAAGATATAAAATTAACAATTTAACCTGTATTTATATATATCATTGTTATTTTATTGCCATGTATCAAACTTGTATCATTTAGCTACATTACTTAAAAATTATTATTTTGTTTATACTTTCAGTCAATATGGCTAAAAGATCAGCTTCTGCAGTATTTGAATACTTTACAATGTTTCAGGATAGGCTCGGAATAGCAAAATGTAACATCTACAGTCAGAAAATTAGAGGAGAACCTCCGGGTGCTCCAAGTAAAAAAAATTTCAACCAAATCTTTTTGGAGTATCTAAAATCAAAACACAAAGATGAACATTCACTAGCAGAAAAGGAGCGGTCAAAAGAAACAGAAAAGAAAAAAATCTTGATTTTCTTATACTTTGTTTGAAATTTTTCTTTATTATTTGACTGATTGAGCTGAAATTTTCAAAGTATGTGAATTTTTTCACGAAGTTCTGAGTTGATTTCGAGCATTTTTTTGAGTCTATAACGGTTTGAAACTTATTTGGACCCAAAGTTGAAAAAAATAACTGGGTCAAACCACTGGTCCACATGAGCTGAAAATTTAACTGAATACCTTTGCCCCAATTTCTTGCATTGGTGGGAATAGATTTTTGATATCACGTCTAGAAAAAAGTTACAAGCTCTCGAAAAAATTTTTGTAAAAATTGTACCCTTCTGGAGGAAAAAATTATTTAAAAAAAAAAACGCTACCTACTATTTTTTTTTATTTGTGAATATTGTTTAGAAGAGGAACAGGGCAACAATTTTTATTTAGTGCATTTTTAAATGCCCTTTGTTTGAAGCGAGATATAGCCTCTCAAACTTTGGGAATTTTTGAAATTTGGCCAAAAATGGACCTTTTTGAAGGCTATATCTCAAAACCAACGAATCTCATCGAATAAAGTACATAAAGGAATTTGTAGCCCCACCCCTCCTCTATACACACCAAAAATAGGAAATGTTATAGTTGTATTTTTTTTAAAAAAATTTTGTCTGAAAAGGTATATTTTTTTAGTTCAAAAATTATTTTTTCTATAGTTGGTCAGTTTTTGGCTTATAACATTTTTTCTATAACTCTGGGGGCAAAATTCTATTAAAGACTTTTGTAGCCCATATAATTTTGAATAAATAGTCCAACTTTCAGCTTATTCTAAAAAGTGGTTTGGCCCCGCCATTCTATTGAAAAAGGGTAAAATTTCCACAAAAAATAAAAATAAAAAAAATACTTTTAACCATAATAGACTCGGAAAAACGCTAGAAATGGACTTTTCTTACCGGTAAAAAATCTATATACACTGAAAGTTTCAGCAGAATCGGCTGAAAATAAAAAAATAAAAAATAAAAATTTGTATAATTTGCCATTTTAACCCCGGCCGGCAACCCCGGTTTTCCCTGATTTTTAGCCGGGGCCGGGGTCAGTAAAAATGGCCGGGGTTGGCCGGGGCCGGGGCCCCGGTCGGTTCCTATATATATATATATATATATAGGGGAGGACGCAGCGCAGTTTGAAGCGATGAAAGTACCCCCCCCCCTTGACTTAACACGCAGGGTGATAGGGTGGGCTAGACCATTCCGTTTCAATCCGTTGCCCTTTGGCTTTTGGTTCGTTCCTTTTCGCTTTTCATCTTCTCTGAGGGTCTCTATTGTACCCTTAACTCACATTGAAGTGCCTTTGCTCCCACAACCTTCCCCCATCTTCACAAGTATCTAGCAAATTTACAAGCGCTTACATCTACATTACCTATTAAATAAATAAGAATGGCGAAATACAAATCTGCCTCGGAGAATCCAAAAGAGACGGATTCCAGATATAGCCCCTCACCCACTTCTTCCCCCATCACCACTTGGGAGCTGGTGGCCTCCGGTGATGAGGTTAAACCACCAAGACCTTGTTGCCGACTTGCCCTGGTGCACAGTCTTTTTTTTTCCTTAATTTCTGCAACATTCACTGTCTTTTGTCTAATCTCCACTTTGTCGAACACCACCTCTCTTCTTCTAGACCTCATCTCTTGTTCTTAACTAAAATTCAGGTGTCTGAGTGCTCTGACAGAAAACCCTACTCTCTTTCCTCCTACTGTCTCTATCCTCAATTTACAACCAAAGGGATGTCAGGCATATGTGCGCAACGATGTTGTTATATTCTCGTGCCTCTAATTTGGAGTCTTCTGAATTCTCAATTTTAGGGCTTAAACTTTCTTTCAACTCAAAAACTAAATTCATTTGTTCTATTTACTTATCTCCTAATTCTAAAGACTATCCAAAATTCTTCGACTATCTTAACTCCAAAATAGAGCACATTTTTTCTTCTTCTCCTTTCTCCGAAATCATCATTGTAGGTGATTTCAATGTTCACCACCGACAATGGCTTTCATCAAGTTCTCATGATCCAGCAGGTTCTCGCCTATCAATTTTCTATCCAGAACAACCTTGAGCAGTTGGTGCATCTCCCTACCTGTATCCCTGATTGTCTTGGTGATGAACCCAACATACTTGATCTTTTCCTAACTTCTAATCCTTACACGGTTAAACTCTTTCCTGCTCTGGGTTTATCCGATCACTTTTATCTCTGTATCTTGTCCTGTCTCTTCAAGCCTTCCACAAGAACGACCCCCGACTTCGGCAAGGAAACGTTTCTGGCATTTCGGTGCAACTAACTGGTCTGACTTGCGGTCGTACTTTTCTGATTTTCCATGGAATGATTACTGTTTCCGTGGGAAGGGTCCTTCTGAGTGTACAGAGAGCATAATCGACGTGATTCTCTCTGTCATGGAGGAGTACATTCCATATTCTTTCAATTCTACTAAACCTAACAAACTTTGGTTTAACTCCGCTTGTTCTTGTGCTATCCGCCGCAGGGATGATGCCTTCAGAGATTACAGTCGTCTTCAAACTCCAGAAACTCACGCAACTTATATTTCATCCCGGAATCGTGCAAATCCTTTGTATTACTAAAAACTCATTTCTGGTTTCTCTTCTTCATGTTCTTTCTGGCATTTTGCAAAAAATGTCAACTCTAACTTTGCTTCTTCCTCTTTCCCTCCTCTAGTATCTTCTGATGGCACAACTGCCGTTTTGCCTTCCTCCAAAGCTGAACTCTTCGCTCGAACTTTTGCCTCTAATTCAACTTTAGATGATTCCGGAGATGTTCCTACTCCTTCAACCTCCTCCAACTCATTTATGCCTAAAATTGTAATTTCTTCGAAAGACGTCATTTCTGCTCCCTCTGAGCTTAACACTAAGAAGGCGTATGGTCCTGACGGTATCCCTTCTGTTGTTCTTAAAACTTGTGCTTCCGAGCTTGCACTCTGCCTTCGTAAACTATTTCGTCTTTGTCTTTCTACTTCAACCTTCTTTTCTTGCTGGAAACGTGCGTTCATTCAGTCTGTGCCGAAAAATGGGGACCCATCTTAACCCTCTAATAACCGTCCAATGCCTTTAATCTCTTATTTCTAAAGTTTTCGAATCTATCCTTAACAGGAAGATTTCTAAACATCTCAATTCCTCTAATCTTATCTCTGATAGTCAGTATGGCTTTGGTAAGAAACGCTTTACTGGTGATCTTCTTTTCCTTCTCTTTGACTTATGGTCCTCCGCTCTTTGGCATTTCGGTGAATTTTTTGCCGTCGCGCTGAACATATCGAAAGCTTCAGATAGAGTCTGGGACATAGTTTTAATTTTTAAACTTCCCTCTTTCGGAATTTATCCTTCTCTCTGTGGCCTTCTCGCCTTCTCTCTAATTTCCTTTCTGGTTATTCTATAGCAGCTGTTGTAGACGCCTTCCGTCATCCTATAAATCTACTAATAGTGGTGTTTCTCAAGGATCTGTCCTATCCCCAAAACTTTTTCTGCTTTTCATTAAGGACTTTCTATTACTTCATTTCCAATCCACTCCTATGTTGATGACTCCACCCTTCATTACTCTTTTCAGTTTCAAAGGAGCCCTTCCCAACAACAGTTAACAGACGCAAGAAGGGTGGGCTTGGAGCATCTAACCTTTGATCTATCTCGCATTTCAAATTTGGGCAGATAAAACATGGTCGTTTACAATGCCTAAAACCTCAATTTCTCTATCTCTCTACTCGACACAATCTTCCACACAACTATGATATCTTCTTCTAGAGCACATAACTCAAACCTTCATCTCTCCTTAATATTCTTGGTGTTTCTTTTTCTCGTAATCTTTCTTGGAAAGATCACATTAATTCTCTTTCTAAACAAGCTTCTAAGACGTTGGGTGTTCTGAGGGGCCTTCAGAACTACTTCACACCATCCCAGTTGCTTTCTCTTTATAGGGGTGTTCGCCTCTGTATGGAGTACGCCTCACATATCTGGGGTGGTTCCACTCGTACAGCTCTCTTGAAAATGTGAAATCTAGGGCTTTTCTTATCAACTCTCCTACTCTCACTAATTCTCTCCAATATATTTCTGCCCGTCGAATGCTTCCAAACTCTCTCTTCACATATCTCCTCCTTTGAGAAGAGCTGTTACTTCTTTCGACACAGTCTCATCCTTTCTCTGTAAAACTCTCTGACCCCAGACTTAACCGCTATGCTCAATCTTACATGTACTCTACTGGTAAAGTCTGGAACACACTCCCTTCATTTATTTTCCCAATTTCTTATAACGTACACACTTTCAAACGCCGTGTCTCGGGACATGTCGGCCTATAATCTGATCAGGATCCCGATTTGCCCCTTTCTCTGGTGGAAATTTGCCCACCAGATATATATATATATATATATATATATATATATATATATATATATATATATATATATATATATATATATATATATATATATATATATATATATATATATATATATATATATATATATATATATATTATCATTTTCACATGCTCAAAGGGTTTATACTGAAATTAAAATCCCGTTTATTATTTTAAATATATAGCTTCCATTAATTAAATATTTTATTGGAACCTTAAATAAAAGTGACAGAATTACTATTACAAACGTCCAAAAAATAAAGATAATGTAGTTTATTTACCTAAAAATATGCATTTTACTCATCTCCTAGAAAGGTTTCCAAGTACCATTAAGGTCATGCCTCAAAGTGAACTTGTTCAAAGGAGTTTTTTTGCTAACATTGTCAAAGTTAATTCTCTCTCTCTCTCTCTCTCTCTCTCTCTCTCTCTCTCTCTCTCTCTCTCTCTCTCTCTCTCTCTCTCTCTCTCTCTCTCTCTCTCTCTCTCTCTCTCTCTCTCTCTCTCTCTCTCTCTCTCTCTCTCTCTCTCTCTCTCTCTCTCTCTCTCTCTCTCTCTCTCTCTCTCTCTCTCTCTCTCTCTCTCTCTCTCTCTCTCTCTCTCTCTCTCTCTCTCTCTCTCTCTCTCTCTCTCTCTCTCTCTCTCTCTCTCTCTCTCTCTCTCTCTCTCTCTCTCTCTCTCTCTCTCTCTCTCTCTCTCTCTCTCTCTCTCTCTCTCTCTCTCTCTCTCTCTCTCTCTCTCTCTCTCTCTCTCTCTCTCTCTCTCTCTCTCTCTCTCTCTCTCTCTCTCTCTCTCTCTCTCTCTCTCTCTCTCTCTCTCTCTCTCTCTCTCTCTCTCTCTCTCTCTCTCTCTCTCTCTCTCTCTCTCTCTCTCTCTCTCTCTCTCTCTCTCTCTCTCTCTCTCTCTCTCTCTCTCTCTCTCTCTCTCTCTCTCTCTCTCTCTCTCTCTCTCTATATATATATATATATATATATATATATATATATATATAATATATATATATATATATATATATATATATATATATATATATATATATATATATATATATATATATATATATATATATATATATATATATATATATATATATATATATATATATATATATATATATATATATATATATATATATAATATATATATATATATATATATATAATGTTAGGATACGTTTTCATTATTATTTAACAACAGTTCCCACAGAAAGAAAACTCAGAAAGTGTGGAAATTTAATTATAAAAAACGTTTCTCGAGGACCTCTCATCATTAGGCCATAATTATAAGAGTAAAAAAAAAAAATAAAATTACAAAAAATAAAAAAAAATTTAAAAAAAAATGTTTGAAACCAAAAAACATTAATTTTCTCAGTAAAAAAATATCGTAAAGAAAAAAAATAACAGGTTAAATTTAAATTTACTTATAATTCTATCTTTCAATCAACACAGATTGTAAGAACTTCATGATAGAGTTACTCTTTATAAGACAAAGTTACCAAATAAAAATTAAAACTAAAATATAATGGCATATATATATATATATATATATATATATATATATATATATATATATATATATATATATATATATATATATATATATATATATATATATATATATATATATATATATATATATATATAATATATATATATATATATATATATATATATAGGTGGGCAAAGTCCAGAAGCCTACCAATTTCCGCCAGACTTGGAATATGCCGGAAATTTTGTCGTTAATGGCCGACATGTCCCGATACACGGTGCTTAAAAATGTGTGCAAGTCAAAGGAAATTGGAAAAACATAGAGGAAGTGTGTTCCAGACTTTACAAGTAGAGTACATTTAAAATTGAGCATAACGGTTAAGCGGATGAGACCTTTGTATAATTGGAGTAACTGAACAGAAGTAAATAATTCTCGCAGCCTAAACAGAGCTCCCAGTTTATTTGAGGCACTCCTAGCAACCATTGTGATGTGAAGTTTCCACAACATTTTTTTGTT
>SEYY01022542.1:32500-35000 GCA_009176605.1 Armadillidium nasatum
AAATTAAAATCTTTAAAATATAATAATAATAATAATAATAATAATAATAATAATAATAATATCCAATTGTATTTTTAAAAATTTTTCCTGAGGTTATGAGTTTCTTTATTGATCTCTTTTATTTTAGTAATTTAAGCATAGTTAATAGAAAAAACATGGCTCATTTTGCTTACTCGTTAAAGTTTTGATTTTAACACAATACAAAAATAAAGGTTAATATGAGAGTAACAGTTATAAATTTTGCATATTTATTATTTTTATAATATTTAATAACAGCGTTATAAATATTAAAAATAAAACAAATAAAGCAGGATAAGGTTCTAATGTGGAAGAAATTCTATTCTCGAAGACTTTTATTTATGTTTCTTTCAGCAGATATCTTTCCTCGAGACATATGCAGTAGTCTTATAGCAAGGGAATATTAGATAGAACTCTTCCATCACCTGAATATCTTGATAGAATCCTAGTTCTTGTTCCATTTTATAATTACCACATTTGACGGTAAAATGGTCTGAAAGAGAACTCAAATGAGGCATTTTAACAGACATGAGGGATATATGAATTAGAAATTTTTGCAGATGCTCCTTTACAACACGTTTATAGTCTGAATGCGTACGGTTAACCAGAAATTTTTACACCAAAAACTCCGATCCCCCCCCCCTCCAACAAATTTTCATCGACAAATGGAAAATGTTTTACAAGATTGGGAGCTAAAGCAAGACTTTCTTTCTTCTAGCAATCTCTGACGGAATTATTACTACTTTTCGATTTTTTATATGCTTGTGGTAAAAGCAGATTCTTCTGTTAGTTCACACGAGAAAGTGACTAAGCATTTTACGAATCTGTTTTAGGGTAGGTCTTGCAGGAAAGTAGTTTTGTTTACAGTGCTTCTTGACTCCTGGATTGCCACACAGACATAGAAAACAAGAAAATTTACATCAGACCCTTTCAGTAGTGGGGATACCATATTCATAAAAAATAAAATTAACTAAAACAAATGACACCAATTTTAAACATATGATGCCATAATATATTATCATTATAAGCAAACAATAATTTTTCAAAACATTACTTTCAGCACACCTGCATACTTTAATTACATATCATCCAGTTGTGTTGCTTGTAATTTAGCGTAGTAAGTAAAAGTTTCCTATTCTGAAGTAATATTTAGTAGGCTTTACTGAAAGATTCCCAGAATTAGACGGATTTTTCTGTCATTAAGTGTTGCTGCTTTCAAACTCCTGTTTTGATAAGTTGATGAAAAATCTTCATTCCTCAGAGTCCAAACTTTCAATAAAAGTATTGAAGTTTTTATAGTAAAGAAACATTTTCTTAAATATGAAGTATTTACATAACTTTCTTTCAAGGATGTTATACCTGCAGAATGTTTCAGGAGTAAATTAGTTTGATTACTGCTAGAGTCGCAACTTCACCAAACTCTTTGGACATCCCAAATCCCTCGTCAAAAAAGCTTAACTCAGCATTAAAAATTTCTGAATCCTTTGATATTATGGTAGGTTGAGAATTAGAAGTTTAGTCGTTATCTCAGTTTTCTTGATCCAAGTCACATTAACAGTGTTGTAGAGAAATGCTGGTGTTGGGAGTTTTTCATGGGCTACTACGCCATGGTGCTTCATGCATTGTGTGTTCTCTCTGATAGTATCTGAAATCGAGAAAAAAACAAACATTTAAATCACCCTGCTTGTATATGAAATATATATTTTAATAAAAATATAATGATTTAATGGAATTAATTTGAAACTAACTCTATATTATCTTACTTTTAAGTCAGTTACATGGCCCTTTCTTTCTCTCTACACAATTGTCATAATAAGTCAAACATTTTTTGCATGACGAACGAGGGCATATTTTTTGGCCCTCGAGTTTGTATCCAAAGTATGGGTGATAACTTATTTTTACGAAGGTGTAACTCTCAACTGCCATTTTGAAAATGTAATTGTCACAAATGTACAGGAAGCTCATTTCGTCATTCTCCCACTTCTTTTAATTCTGAAATAACAATAATGGCAATGCGATGCGAGTTAATCTAGATAAGCAAAATTCAACTGCATGTGCTGCTTAATCATATCAAATCACATACAACAAAATGTCCGTCTTAAATGTATCACTACAGGGTTTGTTCAGCCCACTTCTCCGTCCAATCAACCATAGATGTGAAATGCGGTAATCATATTAAATAAAACTCTAACTTGTTAAACACAATAGTTAGTTATTTGAACATATATTGCTATAGAGTAGATAGAGATGGAAAAAACATTAACCTTAAAAAAAGTAGGGATATTTAATAAGAAAGTAATAATAAATAAATAAATAAATAATATATAAATAATAAATCTTTATTTTTCTTTCTTATTATGATTGTTATAACGATGAAGAGAATTTGAGAAAAATGTTTTACTTTCTTTTGTGTTCGAGAAGCAACAAAACAGGCTAGTATACGAAATTTACAGGTACATTTGAATAGGAAGTTTGATGTCAT
>SEYY01022542.1:40000-50000 GCA_009176605.1 Armadillidium nasatum
GGTTGTTCTGTGCGTACAATTATGGAATAGTAGGCAAAAATCATAGGATGATTGTGTTATTATAGTAATGTTCTCTGAAGCTTCAGTGCGCTGAATTACTCCTACTCGTAATTTAATTTCAGCCCATCACTTTCAAAGATCAGACATATCAATTCCCAAATAGCAACCATCCTTTGAATTCCACACACTTTTAAATAATAACTAAGACCAACAATTGCTTGACATATGTCTCTTATAAATGCATTAAATCGCTAGTTTCAAAATCATTATACAGAGACAGGATAGTTTTTTTAATTACAATTCGTATAGTACATCATTATGGATTTAATTACGTTAATATTTTTAATACTTATTCTTCCTCAATGATCTGTGTGCATTATCATAATAGCAAATGTTAAGTTTTGATATATATATATATATATATATATATATAATATATATATATATATATATATATATATATATATATATATATATATATATATATATATATATATATATATATATATATATATATTACCAATACTTGCAATACTTATTTTTATTTTATGATATTTCTATGCTATCTATGTTTATAATAATGTATTGAAAATATAATGCTTTGTGCTATAGGTCTATCAGAATATGAAAACTTTGTTTTCTCAAAAGTTTCAAACAAAAATACAATGCTTATGAAGTAGGTACTATATATATAATATATATATATATATATATATATATATATATATATATATATATATATATATATATATATATATATAATATATATATAATATATATATATATATATATATATATATATATATATATATATATATGGGAGGATAGGTAGTTTGTTCCTTATTTATATACAAGTAAAACTAATGTTAGTCTAAAATATGAAAAGAGGAAATGAGAGAGAGAAACAGAAAGATAGACAGATAGATAGATAGATAGAAGATAGATAGAGATGATGATGAATGAGACGAGTTATGACGGTATTTAATTTGCATTTTATATGCGATACATAATAGCAGGTGAGCCTTTTTATTTAAGCTATTCTCCATTCTTTCTTTTTAAGCAAATTTTGAAAGGAAATAAAAATCTAATGCAAATTTTTTAATACCATATTTAACAATCACAATCCACTTTAAAAAAAATTTATTCAACAAACTAAAGCAATATATATATATATATATATAATTATATATATATATATATATATATATATATATATATATATATATATATATATATATATATATATATATATATATATATATATATATATATATATATTATATATATTGAAAGGAAAAGTTTGTGGTATTTCGGTGCTGAAAGCTGGTCGTACTTCTTTGATTTCCTGTAGAATGATTGCTTGCGTGGGAGGGGTGCCTTGGAGTGCGCAGAACGCATTCTCGGTGATTCTCTCTGTCATGGAGACGTACATTCCATATTCTCTCCCTTCTACCAAACCTAACAAACCTTGGTTTAACTCTGCTTTTTCTAGTGCTATTCACCGCAGGAATGCTGCCTTCAGGGATTACCGTCCTCTTCAAACTACAAAAACTCGCGCAATTTGTTTCATCCCAGAATTGTGCCAAATCTATCCTCCGTAACACCACTCTTTCTGACATTTTGCAATAAATGTCAACTCTAACTTTGCTTCTTCCTCTTTTCCTCTTCTAGTATCTTCCGACGACTCAACTGCTGTTTTACCTTCTTCTTATGCTGAACTCTTCGCCCAACCTTCTGCCTCTAATTCAACCTTAGACGATTCCGGAGCTATTTCTCCTTTTCCAACCACACCAACTCATTTATGCCTAAAATTATGATTACTTCTAAAGACGTAATTTCAGCTCTCCCTCTCTGAGCTTAATACTAGCTTTACTCCTGATGGTATTCCTAGTGTGGTTCTCAAGTCTTGTGCTTCCGAGCTTGCACCCTGTCTTGGTAAAATATATCGTCTCTCTCTTTCTACATCATACTTCCCTTCTTGCTGGAAACTTGCGCTCATTCAGCCTGTGCCGAAGAACTAATCCCTCTCAACCCCACAACAATCGTTCCATTTCTTTTGGCCTCCTTTCTTTCTAAAGATGTCAAATCTATCTTTAACAGGAAGATTTGGAAACATCTTAATTATTCTAATCTTATCTCTGATCGACAGTACGGTTTTCGGAAGAAAGGCTGACACTTGGTCCTCCGCTCTTCGGCATTTATGTGAATCATATGCTGTTGCGCTGGACATTTCGAAAGTTTTCGAAAGAGTCACATATTTCAAATTGTGGCTGAAAAAACAGTTGTTTTCCATGCCTCAAAAACTCAGTTCCTCCATCTCTCCACAATCTTCCACACAACTATATCTTCTTCGAAAACACAACTCAAACATTCATCTGTTCTTAATATTCTCGGTGCATCTTTTTCTCCTGATAATTTTTGGAAAGGTCACTTTACTTCTCTTTCTAAACAAACTTCTAAGAGGTTGGCTGTGCTCTGATGCGCCTTCAGAATTTCTTCACTCCACCTCATTTGCTTTCTCTTTATAGGAGTGTTGTTCGCCCTTGTATGGAGTACGCCTCACACATCTGGGGTGGTTCCATTCATACAGCTCTCCTTGACAATGTGGAGTCAAGGGCTTTTTCTTCTTATCAATTCTCCAGCTCTCACTAATTCTCTATAATCCCTTTCTGTCCTTGGAATTGTTGCATCACTCTCTCTATACTATCGCTATTACAATGCACTGCTCTTATAAAATCTCCCGTCGCATACCTCCTCCACTTACTCAACCCTACTCTATCCAACTCTCTGCCTACAAAATTAATCGCTATATGCTCAGTCTTATATGTATTCTTCTGGTAAAGTCTGAAACACTCTCCTTTTATTTGTTTTCCCAACTTCCTTTGACTTGCACCCTTTCAAGAGGCATGTATCGAGACATATCGATGTTTAACGATCGAGTTCTGGTATTGCCACAACTCTAGTGGAAATTAGTAGGCCTCTGACCTTTGCCCACTACTAAAGGAGGCATAATAATATATATATATATATATATATATATATATATATATATATATATATATATATATATATATATATATATATATATATATATATATATATATATATATATATATATATATATATATATATATATATATATATATATATATATATATATATATATATATATATATATATATATATATATATATATATATATATATATATATATATATATATATATATATATATATATATATATATATATATATATATTATATATATATATATGCGCGACACTCACCGGCAGACCCCTTTTCAAGGAGGGTGCATAATTAAGAAAAAAAAAAAACATAGATCCCTCAGGTGAGCGTAGACAGAGGATTTAAAAGAGGTATCTTAAGTACAGAAGGAAAAACAGACGAAGGTAGGGAGTTCCACAGAACAGAGGTGCCTAGTAAGAAGGAGGTACCACAACATGCAAGTCTTTAGTTTGCTATGCTCGCACAAAATACATGTGCATGAAGGCACCCCTTGTGCTAAGAGGGTGACGCAATGATGATGGAATGAGAGAGGCCGACTCTCGAGCACCTGCCGTTGTAGTATCTATAGAAAAGAGAGAGTGCGCCAACATCACGTCGCAGAGAAAGAGAATCAAGGGAGTTTGAAAGTAGGAGACAGAGTATTAGTCCTTTAGCCTTAGACCCACCCTTATCCAAAAGAAGGGTAAAACCGGAACTACCCCAAATGTGAGAACAGTACTCCATACAAGGACGGATAAGACCCTTATATAATTAGAGTAACTGTCAGAAGGGAAAAATTTCGGCAGTCTGAACAGAACTCCCAGGTGTTTAGAGGTTTACCTCAGCAATAGTTGTGATATAAGGTACCCAAGATAATTTATTGTTTATGTTCAGACCAATAATATTTATGTTATTCACAGATGAGACGGCATAGCCGTCGAAGAAGATAGGAAAGTTGGGAGGTGTTTTTGAGAGAGATGTGAAGATGTTGAGTTTTAAAAAAAAGAGTTGAATTTCACAAGGTTGAGGTGGCCCCACCGGGAAATCCCATCCAGATTGGCAAGAATGGAATCAGAAAGTTGAAGACGAGAAAAAACTCTAGAAGCAAAAGAGGCAGCAAATTTGAAATGTGTAGAAGAATGAAGAGTTGAGTCGTCGGCATAAGAATGAACACAGTTAGAAGTATATATATATATATATATATATATATATATATATATATATATATATATATATATATATATATATATATATATATATATATATATATATATATATATATATATATATATATATATATATATATATATATATATATATATATATATATATATATATATATATATATATATATATATATGAAGTAGGTGCAATCCCTAAAAGATTAAATTACCTATTTAAGTGTAGGATATTAAAGTAAACTGGAACATCCCGCTATACTCAGAACTCGGCTCACTTCACACCGCATTCTAACAGATCTTATAAAAGAGTGTAAACAAGTTTGCTAATCAGGTATTCGATACCTCTCATTCCAAAACATTTTACACTAGCAATCAACTTTTTCAAAATTTTAAGTAAAATGCCGTCAATATCAAAAGTAAGTAGTTTTTAAAAATAAGCCCTCATCCACCTCAAACTGTTGAAGAGCAAAGAAACAAATAGATGGATAAAAGGGATAGACGATTGCCAGCTGACCGTTTCTTACGAGTTCCTCTTATTTAGGATATGTTCAAAATCCTTGCAGAGAACAAATGTTGAAGTGATAGCATGATAGTTAGATGATAAGAGGGGTCTCTTTTATTTGATGTAAGCTGAATTATTCGCACGTTTCAAGTTGGAAAAAAAAGTAAAAATTGATATGGAGAGAAAAAATGTTTTCTAGGACATGGTTCAAGTTCTGAAATATGAGTTTTGAAAATTGCTGATCTAACAGTACTATAAGCCTTCTTAGTATTAAGATCACAAACTAGAATTGCGAAGTTCCAATTTTAGACATCAGTTGTAGGAAGGTGGAGAAAAGGAATAGAAAGACTAAAGCTGAATTACTGGCAATTGTTATGGATAATAATTTAGCTTTAACAGATGGTAAGATGTCAGGAATGCTGTTTCATAAAAGAGAGTAGGGAATGATGGAGAAGCAAATTTATAGCTGAAATTTTTTTTAAAAAAAAGGGAAAAAGAGATATCGGAAAGATTACTGGATTTTCTACGGAAAAAAAGTTATTAGTGTCAAGAAAATAGATTTTGCGAAATTTCAGAGCGACATATAAATTGCACGTTTCTAGAGTTTGAAAACATTGCAACTTCCTGAAGGCCGCATCCTTGCGGCGGGGAGCTCTAGAACAACAAGTAATTTGCTGGTAGGGAGCACAACTTTGGCTAATGCTCTCTGGACACTCCGGTAGATTTTGTATCTGAAGCCCTGAAGTAGATATCTTTCCTTAAAAAAATTCAAATAAAGACAGCTTCAACTGTTTGAAAAGAAATCTCAAAAATCTCAGAAAAAAAGAAGACGAAAAAATGTTTTTCATTTAAGAGTTCAGGAAACCGAAAACCTTTGGATAGTTAGTAGTTAAAAGATAAAAAACCAGAATAGATAAATTTATTTGTACATCTGAAACAGGAAGGAGACTCGGCAGGGAAAGCGATTATTAACTTTTTCTACCCACAAAGAACTACTAATATGTAGTTCTTTTCCATCCCACATTCATATATATATATATATATAATATAATATTAATATATATATATATATATATATATATATATATATATATATATATATATATATATATATATATATATATATATATATATATATATATATATATATATATATATATATATATATATATATATATATATATATATATATATATACGCCGCTGAGTATTCTAAATTTACATCTCGTCTACATGTGGTTTATAGCTTTGTGTTAAAATAAATCCTTTTCTCACATTTTAGATTTTCTAAAAAAATTTTTACCCATAAATTGAGATAAGGCTTCAATCGGAAATTAATTTTTAGAAATATCTCTGCAACATAATGCGAAACTACATAACAAGGGAAACGATTGTAAGTAAAATATAGTCGTACGTTTCCTAATATTCTTCAACATTTCTATTTTATATATTATATATATATATATATATATATATATATATATATATATATATATATATATATATATATATATATATATATATATATATATATATATATATATATATATATATATATATATATATATATATATATATATATATATATATATATATATATATATATATATATATATATATATATATATATATATATATATATATATATATATATATATATATATATATATATATAATATATATATATATATATATATATATATATATATATATATATATATATATATATATATATATATATATATATAATATATATATATATATATATATATATATATATATCGCTCCATAACTCAATGGGAGAGCACTCGTTTAGCACGCGAGAAACCCGGGTTCTCTCTTGCGTTTAGCTCAGCCTACTTATGCGGTATAAGTATAACAGCGACGTGCTTGCTGCAGGTGAAATTAAGATCGGCATCCATGATACGCCTGGCCAGCCGACGGATGCTTGCCGTAGGCCCGTGAAATCTTTGGTTCATCCTCGAATGAACCTATTGATAGGGTTAATAATCCTTCCTTTTGATATATATATATATATATATATATATATATATATATATATATATATATATATATATATATATATATATATATATATATATATATATATATATATATATATATATATATATGATGTATGTGACATCCACATCCGCGAAACAAACATTAAATTTGACATTCCCATCCGCAATTATTAAATGCGGATGTTGCAGATGTTAAAATTTTGGAAATTAGTAATTTATTGTCTAATGTTTGAATACGTTTTTGGATAGCATGAATGAGAAAATTATTTTTCATATATATATATATATATATATATATATATATATATATATATATATATATATATATATATATATATATATATATATATATATATATATATATATATATATATATATATATATATATATATATATATATATATATATATCTTTTCCTCCTCTTATTCGCTCTGATGGTTCTGTTGCTAATGCTCCAACTGAAAAGGCTAATCTCTTCGGATTCCTGATATCCACTAATTCAACACTGAATGTCTCCAGCAATCCTCCTCCTACTACTTCTGTTCTCAGATATCCCATGCCTTTACCTATGATTAAATTTGATCAGGAGTATGGGCTTCTGAAATCTATGAACGTTTGAAAGGCAAACAGCCCGGATTGCATTCTTCCCCGAGATTTAAGGAAGTGTACTTCGTCCCTCATTCAACTTTTTTGTATGCTTCAATACTAGTAATTTCTCTCAGTGTTGAAAGCGCGCATTAGTCCAACCTATTCCGAAGGAAGGTAGCCGCTCTGTTTCTTCTAACTACCGCCCTATACTCTTACTTGTATTCTGTCTAAGATCTTTATACCCTTTTCAACTCTCATTTCTTGGATCATCTGGGATCCCATTCCCTTCTTTCTGATCATCAGTATGACTTTCGACGTTTCAGGTTTACTGGTGATATAATTTCCTATCTCACAGATTTATGTTCTTTTGCCCTTAGGGACCATGTAGAGATTTGTGTGGTGGAGCTTGACATATCTAAGGCATTTTAACGGGTATGGCATGAGTCACTACTTTCCAAGCTCCTCTCCTCTTTGCTTACTTTTGTCTAGGTCTCCTAATCGTTCCATTTCGACTATTGTTGATTGGGAGGCTTCTTCATTTATTGTCAATAGTGGTGTTCCTCAAGGTTCTTTCTTGTCTCCTACTCTATTCCTACTTTTCATTAATTAATGATATTCTCAGCTTCTCATCTAACACTATTCATTTATATGCCGATGACTCGACCCTTCGTTTTTCTACTCATTTCAAATCTGCTCCCTCTTTTTCATTTAGAGTTGCCTCTCCTCTTTATCTTTCCGATTAAATTCTTGCTGATCTCAATAGAATTTCCTAGTTGGATCGTCTAAACCTTGTGAAATTCAACTCTTTAAAAACTCAACTTCTAGAAATCTCCCTCTCAAAGACATCTAACTTTTTATTTCTTTTGATGGATTTCCCGTCTCTTCTGTTGAGAGTATAACCATCATTAGTTTTCACATAAACAAAAAAAAAATATCTTGGAAACTCCAAATCACAATGGTTGCTAGGGCTTCATCCGCCCTTGTATGGAGTACTGCTCTCCTATCTGGGGTGGCTCAGGTTTTACCCGTCTTTTGGATAGGGTTGAGTCAAAGGCTAAAAGACTTATAAATTGTTTCGCTCTTTCTAATTCACTTGACCCTTTATCCTTGCGACGTGACGTTGGTACCTTGTTTCTTTTCTATAGGTAATTTGCTAAGTGCTTGCCCCCCTGAATTTAAGCCTATCGTATATAAGAGGTATGTAGACGATTGTTTTTTAATTTTTAATCACCAATCTCAAGCTACTTTGTTTTTAGACTATCTTAACACCAAACATCACAATATTACTTTTACCATGGAAGGTCAAGACGATAACTCCCTACCTTTTTTAGATATTCTTGTTAAACATTCTAATGGTTCATTTTCCACTTCCCTCTATAGAAAACCATCCACCACCCTCCTTGGTCTCAATTTCTTTAGTTTTTTACCTACTAAGTATAAACTATCTGCATTACAATGCAGACTTTACCGGGCTTTTAAACTTTGTTCCACATGGATTAATTTTCACGAAAAAATAAAATACAGTACCTTCATAATTTTTCAAACTTTAATCTTTTCCCTATCAATTTAATTCCAGATTTGGTTAGAAGACTTCTTGATGATGTATATCGCCCAAAATCCCCTCCCATTACTGTACCGAAGCAGAAGATTTATTTAAAAATTCCTTATATTGGCTTAAATACCATCAAAATGATAAATTCATTAAACCCTACATTACAAAAGACTTTTCCGGCCGAACAGTTTAGTTTTACACCCATAAATGGTTTTAAAATTTCGAATTTTTTTAAACTTAAAGATACTATTCCACTAGGCTTGAGATCGTCGTTGGTTTATCAATTTACCTGTGCGGACTGCAATGCTCGCTACATAGGCCAAACTGGCCTACAACTCAACTTGCGCATCTCGAAGCACCTGGGCCTGTCTTATCGTACCAACCTGCCTCTTACGACACCTGAATCTTCATCTATCCGAACACATAGTCTGGACATGAAACACAGTGTCTTGCGGGAGAAATTTGAAATTCTAGCTTCTGCAAATGATTCCTTGAGTAGGAAAATACTGGAGAGCCTGTATATTCGGGAACTTAATCCAGAACGAAATAAAGACCTGTCTTCAATTCCGCTTTTTTTTATTTTTACATTTATTATAGGCAATGTTTGTTTTATTTATTATTATTATTATTATTATTATTATCATTATTATTGTATTATTATCATTATTAGTTATTGTTATTATTATTGTTATTATTATGATTACTATTATTATTATTATTATTATTATTATTATTTTATTATTACTCCTACTATTAATATTATTATTATTACTCCTTATTATTATTATTATTATTATTATTATTATTATTATTATTATTATTATTATCTTTACTATATTATCATTGTTATTATTTTATATTTGTGATCATTTTCCTTTTATTCTTTCGGTTTTATTTAATCATTCGAATTTTATCTGTGATCTATACCTGTTATCTATTTCAAAATTCCATTTTGTTTATTTAATTTATGTATAACATGTTAGCGTTTCGCTTGTTACTTTATATTATTTTACACCAACCAACTATATATTTTATACTCTAACTTTGTCCTCTGTGTTTTTATTTCACACTGTCTTTAAATCTTCTCGGATGTAGTCGCTTTAATTTTTCGTTGCTTGTTATTGTGAGTTATGTTTTACTGTGTTTTAC